>CM031949.1:58340412-58427912 GCA_018749465.1 Paracanthobrama guichenoti | reverse complement strand
CCAAACTCGCTCATCCATGTCTTTATGGACCGACGCTTTGTGCACTGGAGCGCAGTCATGTTGGGACAGGAAGGAGCCGTCCCCAAACTGCTCCCACAAAGTTGGGAGCATGAAATTGTCCAAAATGTCTTGGTATGCTGAAGCATTAAGAGTTCCTTTCACTGGAACTAAGGGGCTAAGCCCAACCCCTGAAAAACAACCCCACCCCATAATCCCCCCTCCACCAAACTTTACACTTGGCACAATGCAGTCAGGCAAGTCCCGTTCTCCTGGCAACTGCCAAACCCAGACTCGTCCATGGGATTGTCAGACAGAGAAGCGTGATTGGTCACTCCAGAGAACACGTCTCCACTGCTCTAGAGTCCAGTGGCGGCGTGCTTTACTCCACTGCATCCCACGCATTGCACTTGGTGATGTAAGGCTTGGATGAGCTGCTCGGCCATGGAAACCCATTCCATGAAGCTCTCTCCGCACTGTTCTTGAGCTCATCTGAAGGCCACAGAAGTTTGGAGGTCTGGAGCTATTGACTCTGCAGAAAGTTGGAGACTTCTGCGCACTGTGACCCTCAGCATGCGCTGACACCGCTCTGTGATTTTACTTCGTGGCTGAGTTGCTGTTGTTCCCAATCGCTTCCACTTTGTTATAACCCCACTAACAGTTGAGCGTGGAATATTTAGTAGTGAGGAAATGTCAGGAATGGACTTATTGCACAGGTGGCAACCTATCACGGTCCCACGCTTGAGTTCACTGAGCTCCTGAGAGCGACCCATTCTTTCACAAATGTGTGTAGAAGCGTCTGCATGCCTAGTGCTTGATTTATACACCTGTGGCCATGAAGTGATTGAACACCTGAACTCAGGGATTTGGAGGGGCGTCTCAATACTTTTGGCAATATAGTGTATAAATATATTTATATACAGCGTATAGTATGATGGTTGTTATGCTTTTGGGAGTTGGAGCGTTTCTGTCACAGGACTAAACAGAGAATTTATTAAATTATACGCTTTTATTTGATGTTTGTACAGTGCAATTAAATCAGGGAGAGGGCAATAAAATATTTTTACAACTTGTATGTGACTGCATTTTGTTCAAAATGAACACAGTTTAAATATTGAAGCAATACATATTTAACCCTTCTTCCAAAACGTTTTTGTCTGACCCTGATTCACTATGGTAAGCTATGTTTATATTTTAAACCTGACTGGATGGTTTTCCCGAGAAAATGCGGACATACGTCACTCACCTGAGCGTGAAGCGTTGCTCCGCCCACTTTAACGCATGTATGGCGTAAGTTTAGTTTATTTAATTCGTTTTTTTTTACCGCTAGAGAGCCAAAAGTTACATAGTGTACATTTGAATTATACGATTATAATGTGGAGATGGTAATAAATTTTAAACAATGGCTTTATGACATCAAGTCAATATATATATACACTCACATAAAGGATTATTAGGTCTCTTGTCCCACACGAGGAGCAAACACACTGGATCATTGCTACTCTCCGTTTAAGAACGCCTATAAAGCGCGGTCACTTCCAGCGTTTGGCAAATCATGCCGCCATTTTCCTCACTCCCGAATACAAACAAAAGCTCGTTCAGGAACCCCCGGTGAGGCGGGAAGTTAAGCGTTGGTCACCCCACTCAGAGACCGCGCTACAGGCAGCTCTGGACGATGTAGACTGGGACATGTTCCGAGCGAGTTCAGCTGACGTAAACGAGTTCACAGATGTGGCGCTTTGCTTCATCAACACGCTTACAGAGCAAGCCACGCAAACAATAACAATAACGTCCTTCTCAAATCAGAAACCATGGGTGGACAATTCAATCCGCGCTGCAGTGAACACACGCACTGCCGCTTACAACGCCGGTCTCCATTCAGGGAATATGACTGAATACAGAACGTCCTGTTATGCTCTGCGGCGTGCAGTTAAAGCCGCAAAACTCCGTTATAAAGACCGAGTGGAGTCTCATTTCCAACTCAACGACTCGCGGCGCATGTGGCAGGGTCTGAGGTCCATCTGCTCCTTTGGATCTAAATCCTCTGCAGAGGTGAGCGCTGAGCCGTTGCTCGTGAACGAGTTAAACTCTTTCTACGCTCGCTTTGACTGTAACCGCGGCAACGCGACTCCACCAAGTGGCGCGTCAGAGGGAATTACTCAGAGCAGCAACAACCATGTGATCTCTGTCTCAGAGGATGAAGTTCGGAGAGCACTCAAGCGTGTGGACGTCAGGAAAGCTGCCGGGCCGGATGGTATTTCAGGTCGTGTTCTGCGGTCCTGTGCTGATCAGCTTGCCGGGTTGTTTACATCTATCTTCAATGAGTCCCTCGCTACATCTGTGGTCCCCACCTCCTTCAAAAAATCCACCATCATCCCTGTCCCTAAGAACAGTAAACCCTCTTGCCTAAATGACTAATCGTCCAGTGGCTCTCACGTCTATAGTCATGAAGGTCTTTGAGAGACTCATTAAAAACACCATTTGCGCCTTCATTCCTGACACTTTGGACCCTCTTCAGTTTGCCTATCGTCCCAATAGATCGACTGAAGATGCCATCTCTCATGTCCTCCACTCCTCCCTCACTCACATCGACAGCAAAAGTGGGAACTACATAAGGCTGCTATTCATTGACTATAGCTCAGCCTTTAACACCATAGTTCCCATCAAGCTAACCTCCAAACTCCTGGATCTCGGCCTGAATCCTTCTCTCTGCCACTGGATTGAGGACTTCCTCACTGGCAGGCCTCAGGTGGTGAGAGTAGGCCAGTCCACCTCCACCTCCACCTCCATCACCCTGAGTGTGGGAGCTCCACAGGGCTGTGTCCTGAGTCCCCTGCTCTACTCTCTCTACACGCATGACTGTTTGTCCACACACAGCTCCACCTCTATCATCAAATTTGCTGATGATACTGTTGTCCTGGGCCTCATTTCCAATAACAATGAGACGGCATACTTGGACGAGGTGGAGCATCTAACATCATGGTGCCAGGACAACTGTCTCTCTCTGAATGTTGGCAAGACCAAAGAAATGATTGTGGACTTCAGGAAGAGACCGCAACGGACATACTCCCCTCTCATGATCAGCGGGTCACCAGTGGAGAGAGTGAGCAGCTTCAAGTACCTGGGTGTAAACATCTCCGAGGACCTGACCTGGACTGCTCACATTCAGACACAGGTGAAAAAAGCCAGGCAAAGACTGTACCACCTGCGCCAGCTGAGGAAATTAAGGGTTTCACCAGCTATCCTTTCGATTTAGGGGCGATAGAAAGTGTATTAACTCAGTGCATCACAGCGTGGTAGGGGAACAGCACCAGTCATGACTACAAAGCCCTGCAAAGAGTCGTGCGCTTATCCGAGCGTATCTCAGGGTCAGCTCTCCCGTCTCTGCAGGACGTCTACACCAAACGCTGCAAAGGTAGAGCTACTAAGATCATCAAGGACTCTAATCACCCTGCAAACCCTCATTTCACGCTGCTGCCATCTGGTAAGTGCTTCCGAAGCCTGATGGCCAAAACTGAGAGACTCAGGAGGAGCTTCTTCCCCCAGGCCATCAGACTCCTGAACTCAGTCACTTAACACCATGTGACTTCACTTCAGGATAAACATCGATACACTGACATTGCACTGCACTTTCTGTTCTCGTTGTTACTGTGTAACAACCTGTTATAAACCTGTTTGCACATTATACTCTTTATACATTTGTTAATCACATATTTATAAGTCTACAGTTTACTCACTGCACAGTTTACCTCACTTATTTTATTCCACTTCTTATTCTTATTTTTTTACTTTTTTTCTTCTACTTGACTTGATTATTTATAATTCTACAGATATATATATATATATATATATATATATATATAGTACTTTTTTATCCTATTTCTATTATAATTTCTTCCTTGTGTTTTAACTGTGAATTTGCACTGTCCATGGAGCGGATCTGTTTACATTTCACTGCCGGTTGTATATTCTGTATATAACTGTGTATGTGACAAATAAAACTCTTGAATCTTGAATCTCTTAGGAACACCATACTAATACTGTGTTTGACCCCCTTTCGCCTACAGAACTGCCTTAATTCTACGTGGCATTGATTCAACAAGGTGCTGAAAGCATTCTTTAGAAATGTTGGCCCATATTGATAGGATAGCATCTTGCAGTTGATGGATATTTGTGGGATGCACATCCAGGGCACGAAGCTCCCGTTCCACCACATCCCAAAGATGCTCTATTGGGTTGAGATCTGGTGGGTACATGGTGGTCATAAAGGGATGGACATGGTCAGAAACAATGCTCAGGTAGGCCGTGGCATTTAAACGATGCCCAATTGGCACTAAGGGGTCTAAAGTGTGCCAAGAAAACATCCCCCACACCATTACACCACCACCACCAGCCTGCACAGTGGTAACAAGGCATGATGGATCCATGTTCTCATTTGTAGTGGAGATGAGTGGTACCCGGTGGGGTCTTCTGCTGTTGTAGCCCATCCGCCTCAAGGTTGTGCGTGTTGTGGCTTCACAAATGCTTTGCTGCATACCTCGTTGTAACAAGTGGTTATTTCAGTCAAAGTTGCTCTTCTATCAGCTTGAATCAGTCGGCCCATTCTCCTCTGACCTCTAGCATCAACAAGGCATTTTCGCCCACAGGACTGCCGCATACTGGATGTTTTTCCCTTTTCACACCATTCTTTGTAAACCCTAGAAATGGTTGTGCGTGAAAATCCCAGTAACTGAGCAGATTGTGAAATACTCAGACCGGCCCGTCTGGCACCAACAACCATGCCACGCTCAAAATTGCTTAAATCACCTTTCTCTCCCATTCTGACATTCAGTTTGGAGTTCAGGAGATTGTCTTGACCAGGACCACACCCCTAAATGCATTGAAGCAACTGCCATGTGATTGGTTGATTAGATTATTGCATTAATGAGAAATTGAACAGGTGTCCCTAATAATCCTTTAGGTGAGTGTATATATAAGGGTGTTTCTTCAACTACGGGCACTTTTAGCCATGTGAAGTTGAATAATAAAAAAAAACTTGTTCTAAAGTTTAAAGTCTAGTTTTAAGCTCTGTAAGAGGACAAACTTAGATTATAAGAGAAATTGTTATTATTTTAAATTTTTTCCGAACTGCAATTAACTAATGTAATTTCCACCACATCTCAATATACAGCTGTTATTTAAAAATAGAATAACTTATGCCACTCAAGAATTGCCTAAGATAATTTGTGTAACTAGTTTTACCAGTTTGTCCACAATGTACAATAATTATACATTTGTCAATGAGATGAATGCTGAACTGTCCATCGGTCACTCTCTGAAAGTTAATATTGGTTTGGGCAAGAGCTTATTAGAAAATAAACAACTTGAATTTTTATATTAAGTAGAGCATGATCTCATAAATTGTGGAAACATTTTTAATGTGTGATGAAAACTTTTAAAGTATTTTTTAAAAATATGTGTTGTTGTGGAAATGACAATGAATTAACGTGAATATAAAGAAACCGTAGATACATATAAAAGTATTGTAATATATTATAATAGAACAATTATTACACAAATATACTCTCACAATCCATATCAATTGCACTTCGTAATCATAGATGTCATTTCCACCACAGAGGTCAAAATGTGGTGGAAATGACATTTCTGTAGTTTTTTTTGTGAAAAAATGGAAGATAGCTTCACGGATTAGCTTTGAATTAATGCTTAGCATTTCATGCACGCAAAATACTCTTATTTAACTTACAATGTTTAGCTTTTTAAAAACACCCCTGAAGGCACAGCATGTTTGGAAATGACGTAGAATAAATATATGAACCGTGCAAGCAATATTTAGCTTGATTTTTTTCTTCATTTGTTGTTGATGTCCAACATGTGCTGTGATGTCACTGAATATTTCCATAGAAACCACTTAAAAATCTTTTACACGCACTATTTAAAGGGACAGTACAGTGTTGTGGTGGAAATGACTCATACTGTGCGACAGCTATATTTTGTATAAAAAGTAATATTGATAGTGGTCTCACATTAAATACTATAATGTATTTTAATGATTTTACTAGTGCTTAATTCAAGTGCATTAATAGTTACCAGATAAGTCATATTTTTAAACTGTATTTTCATTGTTGAAGTGAAAAAGTCTGGGTGTGCGACAAGGAGAAAACGGTGATTTTGACAACTATAAGGAGGTTGAAAAGTATGACCAAAGAACACAAAGGTGCCCGTAGTCTAAGAATCACCCATATATGGGAGTTGGTTGGATAGATATGCAGAATTGCAGAATCTTAAAATGTACCTTATAATAGAAATAATTTTTTTGTAATTGAAAACATAATTCTTCTGTCAGAAACTGTTACAGAAAAAAATACATCTAGGGGGATGTGTAAACTATGATAATTGCTTTATATATTTTTTTGTCATATTTAGCGATATTTTTGTCCATTTAATGACGTAAGAGTCACGTGGTGACGCTGCGCGTGATATTGGTTGGCTCGATCACGTGGACTACGTCAGTCTCAAGTCCAAACAGTCGCAGCGCGTGATGGCAGAGAAAGTGGATTTGATCGCCAGGTGCATTAAAACCTTTCCTGATTTCCCTACGAAAGGGATTCCGTTCAAGTGGGTATTCACATACAAAACTTTAACCTGAGCCGTTCACGAGGAACGCAAGGGTTTGATTGAACACGTGTAGTAGTTTCAGATAGTCTGTCCTGGCTGTTTGCAGGGATGTTTTCCCGATCCTGAAGGATCCGAAGGCAATGGCTGCAGTGACGGATCTGTTTGAGGAGCACGTGAGGAACACTTACCCTCAGCTGGATCTTATAGTCGGTGAGAGTGCGTTTAGATCAAGGGTCAAAGTTACACTCCTGATAGGCCTTGTGGGAGAAAAACAGGGATTCCTGTTGGAACCGATCTTAATATGGGATCAAATACATATAACCGGTAAAGACTTAATAATGTATACCGTGTAACTTTAAAAAAACTGCACGCATTTCTGCGTAAGAACATGTTTTGGTTGTGCTCCGGCTGCGCTTCACAATAGATAATGCTTTACAAAAAACTGTTGGGGAGATATAAATGGCAATTTATTTGTTTTATGACCATATCAAATGTCTATGCTGCGGTAAGCCTTTATCGCGGTATACGGTATTATCACGATATTGAAATATTTGAAGTGCTCTCATATTATAAAAATTTTTACAGTAACGCTTTATTTTTTTAGTGCCCTTGTTACACATGCAGTTACTATAGTAATAACAGTAAATCATGCATAATTACAAGCAACTAACCCCAAAACAAAGTACATGTTGTTAATTAATATTACTCTGTACTTCAGAAAGTTAGAGCACCTGCAAAAATTTAGGAGTACCACAACTAAAACTTGTGTGTGTGTAATATATATATATATATATATATATATATATATATATATATATATATATATATATATATATATATATGTATATATATATATATATATATATATATATATATATATATATATATATATATATATATATGTATATATATATATATATATATATATTATATATTATTATATTATATATTTTTTTTATTAAAGTGGACCTTTTTCAGTCCCATTTCCATTTTGTATTTAATTATGAGGTTGAAATACTTCATTTTGGTGACTAATTTGTGCTGGATTATCTTGTCTGCTAGTTTCTTTACACTCTCTCTAGTTAACAGGCTATTTTCTGTGCATCAAAAAGCATGCCTATTTATTACAATGCTGTCAAATTGCTAACCAACATGTACCTTTTTCAGTCCAAACACACACTGTGTGCAGTGTGTATTATTTGGCATGGATGACTAAAACCTGCCCACGATGTTCACTTGAACTATTAAGCTAACATGTTTTTGTTTCATGTTATGAAGGTTTGATTTATAAGATGTTTGAAGGCCAAAGAATGTATGAGAAATGGCTTTAAAACCAAGTCGGTGGGCAGTAGATTATTTATCAATTCCTGTTCTCTCCTCATCTCCATCACTCTTTCTTTTTCTCTCATTCTTGCCCTGTCTCTTCCCCTCCTAAAGCAGTCAGAAAAGTAAACATGGGGTCCATTTATATTTAGAATATTTTTTTATTAATCACTTTCAAAGACAAGTTAATTTACTGAAGGCTACGAACGCTAGTTAAATATTTTTTTTTAATAACTCATTCACAATATGTACACATTCATTATTAATCTTATGCCTTATATGAAGAAAGCTTCGTTAATGTTTCTTGTCCTCTCACGTTGAGTTGCTAATTATCATTAAATGAATCACGTAAATTATAAAGGCCTATTTTCAATTCAAAATGGAGAAATTAGACAAAAGTTTATTCGCTTGCCTGATTATTTTTGTCGAACGTTTTAACATTTCAATCCTAAAACCGCTGCCAAATATCAGCATCTTCTGTGAACATAAAGCCCGCCTACTTGGGTCATCTTAAATATTTATACGCAATATGTCTGCTGCATTAAAGCAGTGTTAATACTATATTAGGCAACTATTTCACCACGTTTATTATATAGCCTACAGATCAGAAAAATACAGAGGTCCGGATTCAAATTATTGGCCATCATTACTTAAAAGAGCACTTGTTTATTACAAAAAAACACTTAAATTCTGGACCTTTGGCAGTAAGGGGCCCGAACCCTTATTTTGTTAATAACTGAAATTCTAGCTAATTCTTTACAATTGTTTGACTAGCAAGGGATTGTGTGTTGTAACGGAGATCCTCATTCTCTCCTAGGAATGGATGCTCGAGGATTTCTATTTGGGCCACTTCTGGCTCAGAGATTGGGAGTAGGATTTGCTCCGATTAGGAAAAAAGGGAAGCTCCCTGGCCCCACATTATCAGTCACTTACAGTCTGGAATATGCAGAGGTACCTCCAGTTTATAAGCTATCCAGTCTCACATGTATTATCCTTGGTGTACTTACGGTTATAACACAAGCCTTGATTGTTTCAGGCCGAGGCGGAGATGCAGGAAGATGCCGTTTCTGCAGGACAGAAGATCCTGATCATTGATGATTTACTGGCGACTGGAGGTGAGCAAGACATTTGAATGTTGTTTAATCGACCGACAGCAGCAGTGTAACACCTGTTTGTCTTTCAGGAACGCTGCATGCGGCGTGTGAGCTGATCCGACAGCAGAAGGCGGAGGTGGTAGGCTGTGTGGTGGTGGTGGAGCTCAAGTATCTCAATGGATCTGACAAGCTGAAGCCAACGCCTGTGTTCTCTCTATTACAGTACTGATGGTCTCATGCTTTCACATGAGGAAATGTGTGTTAGTCACATGATGGTTTACATTTCAGAAAGATGAAGAATTCCAATAAATTTTACAGTAACTAGGGCTTTGATGGTCTTAATTCCATCTTGATTGGGTTCCCACTCATCCTGGAAAACCGATGACAAATTTTCCAGTCCGGGAAAATGCATGTAAAATGTTCTGGAAAATCTTCTTGTCCTCCTGGAAAATTATTTTTTTTCCTGTGAGCTTGTGCTGAAGTGACACCCGTAAGACCTTTGTTCTTCGGAACACAAATGAAGAGATTTTTGTTGAAATCCGATGGCTCAGAAAGCCCTCCATTGACAGTAATGACATTTCCCCTCTCAAGACCCATAAAAGGCACTAAAGTCTGTCTCAGTACAGTGGTTCTACAATCATTTTATGAAGTGACGAGAATAGTTTCTGTACTAAATAATGACTTGTATAGTGATGGCCGATTTCAAAACACTGCTTCCTGAAGCTTCGGAGTGTTATGAATCAGTGTATTGATTCACAAATTTGTGATTTCAGCAGTTTGGTGGTTTGTCACAGAGGGTGAGGAATTGATGACAATTTTCATTTTTGGTTTAACTAACCCTTTTAGTGTAAATGCAGACCTGCCACATGTTCTGTTGTGTGTTATGGGTTTCTTTGTTGTTCATCAGCTTTGTCTTTGATTTTTATTTTCAAATAAAAACATTGAAATAGTTCTAGTGTTTTGCTATGATATTGACACTGGGAACACTGGAACATTTGGGTTTTATAGTCACGGCAATAAACTATGGAAGCTTGTTTCTGCCGCTGAATATAAAATATGAAAGGTAATTGCAAGTTCTCAATTTATTGCAATTGTGATGTTATGAAGTCAGAATTGCAGGATATATACTCACAATTCTGGCTTTTTCTCGCAATTGTGAGTTTATATTCTTAAATTCGCAACTCTTACTACTTTTCTCAGAATTGTGAGATAAAGTCCCAATTCTGAGGAATAAGTAAAATGGAAAACAATCACTGAAAGAGTGGGAACCCTGCATTAGCCAGAGACAGGCCGCTCTAAAATCCATACTTCGAGTAGGTACTGATGGGAGAAATGGAGCTTTTTGAAACTTTGAATCAGTTGCTTTTTCAAAGTGCTTGAATCACCCCTGCTGGTCAGACCATGCATAAAAACAGGTTTTACAAACCAGATCTATTAATGCAATTAATAACTCGTCTAATAGCACTAAATGTGTCTGTAGAATGTTTATTAATCTTAGCGTCTTAAGACAGAAACTCTTTGTCATACGTCTACAAAAGCATGAAACTGATCTGATGGGTTAAAATCTCATGTGATTCATGGGTTCACATTGACATTGAAAACGTTATGGCGTAACGAAGCCTCATTTATTGAAATCATGTGACTGCCAGTTGATGTGTGCGAATCACTGGATCAGAACCAATGATTCACAAAGGTCTCAGCACGTCGCCCATCACTACGGTTTGAATTTGTGCAGTATGATTGAAGGTCATGTGACCTTCCAAAGTCCCACATCCTGTTTCATGGCCTCATTGTGTAATTCTGAATCTCACTGGAAGTACCGACTGTTTTATGCAAGTATGCGATTTGAGCCAGTTACAGAAGTTCTTGTTTATTGTAAACGATTGAACATGAACCTTGTGAATGATTCAACCTCCGTGCTGCATTTGTGTCAACATTTATGAACAATTATTGTGACAATGCAAATGAACAAGGTCAGAAATCTCTCATTTAAAACAACTGTAGTGACAATCAGACTAGAAAGCAAACTGTGAACATATGAAACAAGTCATCTAAAAAAGTTAAAATCCATAATAAAATATTGCACATGGTATGGTCTCAAGTCTTGTTTGGCTTTGCTCAAACGCGCTCCTCTTCCTTCGTCTTCTGGTTCAGGGTGTCCAGCACAATGTTCAGATCCGTGGTCTTGTTCAGTTTTAGGTAAATGTCCTTCCTGATCGGATGTATCGTTAGCCACGCAGGCGTCAACTCGGCCAGCAGGCGAAGATGCTTCTCCATTTCATCTACATCAGAGGGAAAAATATTTATATGAATGAATGTTACACCAGCAAAACTAGCTGTGATGAAACCGTGAATCATAAACAATATTTGTGAACTTCTATCACGATTAGCATAGCAACACTCCCAAACTTGGTCACCATGAAATCAAAACAGACAATTCATGTTTAACCCCGTGTCCCCAGTCAAAAATAACCGGCCGTAAAAATGCTATAACCAAATATTGGATTCAATCGGTCTGAACTTGTTTTCTTTCAATTAAGGTTTTGGATCTGATCGTTCATTGGCCTCCTTTATCAGAGCTTATGCGTCTCAGTTTGATCACAAAAAGCATTCTGTGAAAACTTTAATATTCAACAATCTGGGGGAACTTTTGCTCCGCTTAAATCACTAGTGTGCTTTAGCGTTTCACTAGGAAGGTGTATTTTTGTACAAAATAAATGCATTTCAAAACAAAGCCACAGTTTTAAAACAAAACGGGTCCTATTTGAAAGAAAAGTTGACAATTTAATCCAATATTTGGTGATAATATAGACAGATTTATTCAATGTCACCATTCAGAAGTTATAAGCAAAAAAGAAAACTATCTTTTGAGCAGTAGGTGGCGCTGTGCTGAAACGCTGCATGTAGCCTCAGGTCAAGCTTGTGATGACCCGTACCAAGTTTGGTCTGAATATGCCAAAGCGTTGCGGAGATATAGCCGTGTGTCCAATTTGGCGCGCTCTTTATTAAACAAATTAAACTCATTTGCATATTTTTCAAGAATAGTTGGGTTTATTAAAAAGCTTTTGATAACTTTTTGCCAGCATGGTCTGAGGCAATTGAGGTGAAAATCAAACCAACAATCTAGGAGAAGTTCAAAAAAGTAGGTTTTCAAAAATTCAAAATGGCGGATAGCAAGTTTGAGCAAATATGGCATAATTGGTATCAGTTCTCAGCATGACCCTTGTTTTTCCACAAGGTGGTGCTGCATGTAGCCTCAGGTCAAGCTTGTGATGACCCGTACCAAGTTTGGTCTGAATATGCCAGAGCGTTGCGGAGATCTAGCCTTGTGTCCAATTTCAATTCAAATTTGTTGGCGTGTTATTCGAGAATGGTTGGGTTTAATCAAAAAGCTTGATAATTTTATGCCAGCATAGTCTAAAGATGATCCGATTCAATTTCCATGAAAATCAGATGAACCATCCGGGAGAAGTAAAAAAAAAAAAAAAGTTCTTGGCGGCATGACGGAAAATGGCATCATAGGGTGCAATCAAATCGTATTGGAGGCAAGGAACCCTTATGGTTCAAAAGTTATTAGTGCAAACATGAAATTTTGGGCAAGTGGTGGCGCTAAAGAGTTTAACTACCGCAAATCTGGTGTCTCTAGATCAATGTTTGGACTGTCCTCCATCAGTGTGCCAAATTTCACAACTTTCCCTCAAGCGGTTCTATGGGCTGCTAAAGACTTCCAGACCGGAAGAACAACAAGAACGCCAACAGATACAATACCGTCACACCTCTTGTTCTTGGCACCCAATTATAGTGGAGTATGAGGTATAGTAAAACCTGAGGTGGGAAACATCTGTACCAACCAGAACTGAGAGGAGATCGGTAGCTAGCGATCATGCGGTTGCAGGTGAGCTCCATGAGGAGCGCCGGCTTCTTCTCCGCCACAAACACGTTACGCAGGATCCTGGCTAACTCCGGCAGCCGTGACATCATTACCAGGCGCTGTTCCTGCTGTGGGTTCCTCGTCATAGTGGCGTGCAGCTTCTGAGCCTCTTTAGCACGAATCTGAAGAGGGAAAGAAACGCTGATTAGGCTCTTGCAAAACGCACTACACATGATGTTTGCAGTAAGTGGTGTTCACTCACCCTCTCCAGAAGGGATTGGGAAACTCCTTTGAGCGCACTGGGCGTTTCTGTTGGCGGCACAGCAGATTTCGCTGAGGTCTCAGGCTCTTTAGTGCACGCCGTCTCTGCGGTTTTCAAGGCCATGTTAGCCAAGGCTTTCTCCATCTGGAACGATAACAGCCCACAAGAGTCATAAAGGAGTCCATGACACTGCTCATTTTCATTTACACGTCAATTTTTTTATACAGACATACGTGTAAATATCCATGCTAAATAATCTGGGAGATGGGAATGTGTGTAACCCAAAGGATAGGACGTTAAATGGTCTTCTAAGACCCTTCTGAGACCCTTCTGAGACCCTTCTGAGACCCTTCTGAGACCCTTCTGAGACCCAGTAGAGTCCAGGTTGAAGTGCTCACCTTGGGTGTCATGAGAGCTCGTGCTCGGTCCAACACTTCCTGAGCGGAGGTCAGTTTCTCAGTTTGAGGGGGTTGAGGCAAATCACTCTGCGTGATGTTGGGAACCTCGTCCACATTGAACCTCGGATGCCAGCGGGTCAGTTTGTCATCAGGGACGACAATGGGAGAGTTTAGGGAAGCCAGGAATGCCTGCGTCCAACATTAGGATGAGACATGATTGGAATTTACACAACATAATATCCAAACGTCTTCTGGGTTTCTCAAGTGCAAGTAAACCCACTTACCTTGTGGTGTCCCTTCACAATTTCAACAAGGTTTTGGTGAAAAACACGCCTTCTTTCTAAAATACGAGAGGCTGACAACACTGGACGAGTGCCGTTAAATTCTGGGGAAAGAGACAAGTTATTAAAATAAACAAACAATGAGTTTAGGTTTTTAAACTATCGTTTTAGGTAAAAACAATGTGTTCAATTGTGACTAAAATATATAAAAATATTTTTCTCTTAGCAGTTTCTCAAATGACATTTGGACAATCTAATGCTATTTTCTAAAAATATAAAAAGTGTTCTTACACTACATACTTTTTGACTCTCCTTGCTATAGTTATGAGTCTTTACTTGTGTACTAGTACTACGCTGCAATATTTCACTGTAGAAATTTAAGAAATAAATCCTAAATCATGCCTTAAATCATTTTAAAACAAACCTTGATGGCATTTAACGAGTCAATGTTAATATTCCTCACCTTCTTCAATGACCGGCTCCACTGTGAGCTGATAGTTTGACCGCTTTGCAGTGGCACTAAAAGAGGGAATGTTTTTCTCCTGGCGAAAAGTATAGGCAGAAGGAAACACTGCCTTTATCTGCCCCAGGTGGCTCTCTTCAAAACGCCTGCCAAGAAAGCAGAAATAGGGTTATTCTGTTAACCAGCATCCACGCATGCAGTTCAGCAGGTGGATTCATCCGGCCGCTTACCTGTGCATCATATCCTGGACCCCCTGCTTGATCTTGGCGAAAGTGACCGTCTCGGAGCGGTTAAACAGCATCCCGACGATAGTCTCCGTACTGCGAAACATCTCGGCTAGAAGTTTGAACTGGTAGGGCAGGGTGAGCCCAGGCGGGACGGCCTGAGCGAGAGTGTGGTAACGCTGATAAGCTGGGAGCTTCTCTCTGAAACAAAAAGACAGAACTTCAACAAAAACAAAAGCACCTCCAAGATTTACTTGAGGATTAATGTCGAGTCCTACATTTGGTAAACAAAACAGTCACACAAGTCAGCAAACCTCACCTTTGCACCGGCTCTGGTTCAGGCCCAGCCTGTGCCTCAGTAGCTTTAGCATCCTTCACAACTCGCTCGGCCTTCCTGTGCTGAACCTTTGCCGAGATCTCCCGGGCAGCGTCGAGCCGTGCTTTCAGCTCCGCTAGCGTGGACACGGGGGCAGGAGAGGGGCTCGTCACCGCTTCAGACTGCCCTTTCAGTTTCTGCAGCTTGGACTTCAGAGCCACCACATCCTCTCTAGAAAACGTCTTCTGAAAGAACACAAGCGTGATTAATGACAAGAACACCAGGAGGCTCCCGCACAGGCGTGAAGACCCCCCGCGCGTTACCTTGCTCCTGCTCGTCTGCTTGAGCCCACCGTCTCCACCAGCATTGTGATTGACAGTGTTTTTTGACTCTTTGCTGGCAGTTTGAGTCTGAGCGGCACCGTTGGCCAAAGGCTCAATGCTCTAGAACACAGGATGGATTAGTGGTCATTAAAACCAAACCAATACACACACAAATGCATTCACAACACTTCACCTAAAACACGCAACACTTCAAGAACTGGAGAGTGCAAAACGCAAATTACGATTATTAAATTGAGATTAAATTAAGAAACAATTGAGATCCTACTGGACCAATTTAAACGAAGTTAAAAAAAGCTACATAATGACTGGATAAATTCGACACCAAATCGCAACGACAATCTATAAACTAAGATTATCATGCCAGTTTTTCAGTATTACTCAATTTCACAAAACAGTAAATTCCCAATTCTTTTCCTTTCTGAAAACTTTTATGGAATCGCTAGGGCTGTCGCGCTAACTGCAATACTGTTAATTTAAATGTTAAATAATCACGTCGCCAGTTAAATTAAACAAACTGTCACATACTCGTCTGTTGCTGGATTAAATGCATTTTTCGTTTAAAATAAACATTTGAACAAATTTCAAAAAGGTAAGATGCATTGAATTTCAGCCTCAATTTAACGTCCATATCTGTCTGCACATTTAAAGAATATGCATTCTTTTGCAGTCGGGATAATTTAAATGTATTTTTTGTTTAGTAAAAATATTGAAACTAGTAACCCAGTAAACACAGAACGTTCCCATGTGAATGTTACACCTAGCCCAAATTAGTGTATAGCCTAAAATTTATTTTGAATTAGTCGATCGATATAGGGGCGATCATATCAATGACACAGAGGCCGCACTCGAAGAGATGGTGGGAGTGGAGGACGAAGAGACCGCTGCCAGGGCAAGCGGTGGTGCCACCTGCAGAAAAGAAAAAGACTCTTGGAGACCTACTGAAGTCACGGACAACCTCCGCGTCAGCATCGACTCCAACGCGAATCCACTGTCCTGGTGGCGCGATAATCAGTCTAGATTTCCACTGCGGTCCAAAGTCACGTGCAAATACTTACATGTGTACGTGTGCAACGAGCGCACCGTCGGGAAATGTTTTCAGTGCCGCGGGGAATATGGGCACCCCCCATGCGATCCTCCCCGAAACCACAAACGGTTAATACGTAGTTTTTCCTAGCGCGAAACAAGAACATGATAACCCAGGGCTAAATCACTTTCGTTAACGCTTAAGTAATATTTAGTTTATTATCTGTATTTTCACATAGGCCTACACGTTGTTTTCATGTGAAACTTTAGAGTTCTTTGATTTCTTTAAAAGGGAAAAGACATGTTCCTGTTTTGCATCTAACAAACAAATGTTGTAAACGAGTCTCAAAAAGCAACAATATGCCACATAACTCAGAGCTTTTTATGCAGTAAAAACGGCGGTAATACCGCATATCGCGCTACTGAGCCACCCATAATCACCGCGACAGCCCTAGGAATCGCACAGGCCGGCGACTATAATTGCATGGAAAACTGATAAGCTTTATTTCTTTTAATTTAACAAACTTTTCACACATTTATTGAACCCTGAGGTTATGTTTAATGCACTTAATATTGGTGTAAAAAAAAAAAAAAATCTTTTGTTTATCAATATGGTACAAGATTATAATACTGATTTGAATAGTATAAACAAGTTAGGTCAAAAGAAAATCAAAAAGTAGTAAAACATTACACGTTAGGTAATATAATCTGACTTTTGAACCAACTTGTTTATAGTAATTTGAATAGTTGCTAAATTCCATGTTGTTAAAACAAATACTTGTTTATCAATAAGGTACAAGATTATACTATATAAATTAGTATTATAAACAAGTTAGGTCAAAAGTAATCTAAAAGCAGTCAGATTACATTACATTGAACTACACATTTTGACTAAAATCTGTTTATAGTAATTTGAACTGTTGTTAAATAGTTGACTCCATGTTAACAAAAGTAATACTTAACTAAATGATCAATACGTTACAAGATTATACTACTCAAATCAATATTATAAACAAATTAGATCAAATGTAGGCCTAATTTAAAAGTAGTCAGATTACATTACCTACAATGAGTAACGTAATAGATTACATTACTAACTACAACTTTTAAGTCATGTATAATTTGTATTCAGTAGTTGTATACGATTTGCAAGTAATCTACCCAGAAATATCGTTTTGGTGTAATATTGAATCCAAGAAACACTCATTAGCATTGTTTTTTTGAACGAATGAACAAGCGAATGCGTAATATTCCAGGGGAAGTATTAAAGCGGTTTAAGCTTTATTAAAGTTACTCTGTCAAATGTAGTTACTTAAAATACCCTACGCGTCGTATGGACGTCTTCGACGGTTGCGTCGCGTCTTCTAAGCGTCGCGTTTCAAACGCGCCGCTGCTCCATTCCGTTTTGAACACAATATTTTGCGATACGTACCTTCTCTTTATCGTCGCTTTTCAGCAGATCAAGCTTCTTCCTCGCGGTCTTCGGAACCGCGCGCTGGTCCGGTGCCGTCCCGCCGTTCTGGCTCGCGCTGACCCGTGGGCGCTTCTTGGCGCTGCTGTGCCGTTCGGCCGTGGACGGGAACAACACCGAACACACGTCGAACTCCGCCGAGGTCCGTTTAGGGGTCCGGGGACTCGCCGTTAACCTCGCATTACTCACGTCTGTCGCGGTCTCTACCGGTTCTGCTGACAGAGCCGCGTCGATGACTTTGAGGAACTCCTGCTGGACGCGTTTCTGCGGCTCTGGTGTAGCGGGATCAAGCGTCGGTTTACGCGAAGAGCGTGTGGCTCTGGACGATGTTCTTGGTTTAGTGATCACCGCCGACTCCACAACGTCCCCGGGCACTTTCTGTCCCTTGGACCGACCAACGCCACCCTTCTTACTCTGTGCAAAAAAATCGGTAACCCGAGCTTGAGCCATTCTTCGCTACGACTGAGATCCCTACCGAGCAGCAGTTGTTATTATCCCACCGGAACTTCCTTTCAGTGCCTTCCTACTAGACCAACTTTCGCGCGAAATCGCACCACGTGACTTATGTAGGCAGAGCGTGACTTCTAACCACGCCCCCGCACCGACTGATCAAACACCAGATTTGCATAACTGAAGGTGTTTTCAAACTGGGGTCCGTGGAAAAAAATAAATGTAAAATAAAATGACTAAAGCAAATAAATAAATAAATATATTTTGATTAATTATTTAAATTAGTTAGTTATTTAAATTTGATGAACAAAAATAAAATGCAGAAAAGATTAATATAAATAAATACTAATTAGATTCAAATTAAATAAGCAAGAAATAAATAATACATATAGCAATATATTACTACACTATGACAAAATATATAATAATGTAACTGAAACTAATTTTTTTGTGTATTAATTGAGTGTTATGAATCCTTATAAATCCCCTCACACAGGGATGATCATATTTAGGGGTCCCTGTCATATTAATCCACATTCAATAATAAACATATACGCTCAGTTATTTGATTTGACTCCTTGTGTTATTTTTATATACAATTATATTTTATTGTAGTTTTTACCACGTTTAGCGCTCATTTTGGTGGTCGGGTCTTAATGGGATTATGTTCCCTCTGTTGTGTTGTAAACGTACCGTTCTTAAGATAAATCAATCATTTAAGTGAGTGACAGTTCAGCTTCCTGTGAACAGCGGTTGATGCATGTTCAAATGTTAAACACGGTTTTTAAATGTGCTTTCAGCGGGAAATTCTTGATACACGAACAAACGAGTGGATTAAACGGGTCGCTTTTAGCCTATACTCTGGGATATTAGAGCGAGATTGTGATCGAAATGACAAAACTAAAATAACTGAAAGAAGAATATTGAACAAAAACGTGTTAAACAATATAAACGTACTCTCGTTTTATGCTAAATAAGACTGCTCGTTATAATTATTTAAAGATTTAGCCCATGATGCGTTACCTAAAGTCACCACTAGGACAGACATGCCTGTTATAATAACACACACACACACACACACACACACACACACACACACACACACACACACCATGAGTAAACAAGAAACAAAACAACTTTCTTTACAATTAATAATCAGCATAGCAGTTTCGCTGCACTGAACTAACACGAAATAAATAACGGTCACATGTAAGGCACGTGCACGCTGCACATGCTCAGTAACCTTACCACGCCACATCACGGTGTGAACACAAGTTATAGCATTTAAATAACACATTTGATTTTAATCTGCTTGTCTGTACACTCCAAAAAATGCTGTTTGGGTCAAAATATGGACAAAATTAACCGTTGGGTTTAAAAAAATAATTTAAAAATTTAAACCAACGGTTAAAAGTTTAAACCAACGGTTGGTTTTGTCCATATTTGATCCAAGCATGGGTTGAAAAATCACATTCATTTAAAGAAAGGTCAACATGAATCAAATGGAAATATATATTAGAGCTGGTGAGATTATGCCAAAGACTGCTCGTTATAATTATTGAAAGATTTCGCCAATGATACGTCACCTAAAGTCACCACTAGATGGAGCCAACACAACGGATTACAGACCGTGACACACACCAAGGGTAAACTAAGAAATTAAACAATTTGTTTTCTTTACAATTAATAACATCAGCATAACCGCAATTTCGCTGCACTGAATCGACGCGCGAAATAAATAACGGTCACATTAAAGGCACGTTACCACACCACATCATATTGTTTTATGAAACAACATGAACAACATGTATGGTGTATGAACAAGTTAGAGCATAAAATACAGTTGTTGTTCTTTTAATTTCTCTAATCTCGACTCGTGTCTGTAAAAAAAATGCTGGGTTGTTTCAATCCATGTTTGGGTCAAATATGGACAAAACCAACCGTTGGGTTTAAATTCATTTAAATTTCAAATTTAAACCAACGGTTAAAAATTTACACCAAAGTTGGTTTTGTCCATATTTGACCCAAACACGGATTGAAACATCATATTCATTTAAATATCTGGTAAGCATTCCCAAATGTATGAAATAACACAAAAAGTCAGTATAACTGGTTTTCCTCAACTTTGGGAGTGGAAAGCCGTCGGCTCCTCAGGCAGCGTGCGCGTCGGGTTTCTCAGCTGAGAGTGACGTGACTCGTTTGGCACAAGTTATCTCTCGTCAGAGAGTGGGAGTTACTTTACTTTACTAACTGTTGCTCGGACTAAACTCTCCTTATGACTTCTGTGACACTGAAGAACTAGCTTGTGGACATATTCCGGAGAAGTCGGAGCTGATTGGTTTCAGAACGGAAGAAAGACTGAAGAAAGTTCAACAAACGCCGAGGCGGTGAATCACATTTTCCATGAAGATGTACAATGAATAATCGACTCTCATAAAGCCGCTTTTTAAGTTTATGTATCGCGTTAAGACATTATTCGTTCATCTGTGTGTTTAGGAACGCTGTACAGAACGCATTGGCTGTTGGTGATGTTTTAATAGTTTCCATGGTCTACAGTTTTAGTCGTTTAATCGATTAGACGCGACGTTTTAATGTTAATAAATTGGTGTACAAAACCGAGAGTCTTTATTTTCGCCATGTAGCTTTGTTTTCCACGGATCTGGGATGTGGATTTTTGTCGTGGGAGGAATGTGAGTGGAAGAGCTCATGGAGCTTCAGGTGGTGTGCGGATTGCTGTACTGCTGCCTGCTGCCCATCTTCTTACTGGCAGGTAAGACTCGACATGTGTGTGTTCAGCCAAACAACTCTTTGTTTTTATTAAGTACTCAGTGCTTTCCAACAAGTGCTGCAAGTATTGAGCGTCAGCAAAGATGGAAAAGTAGAATTTTTAAAGTTTTTAAAAATGCATTTCCATGTTGGTTTCATGTAGTTAAAACAATTGTAAACAAAAAACATGATTTAACATTGGCTCCAGAAATATCACGTGTCTCCATGAAACTTTTGAACCATTCCTTACATTTTTAATACACTTATACATATCTTAAATCATATTTTTACGTCCAAAATAACGGTTTATAAACGGTTATAAATGTGTGTGTATGTTCTGCCAAATTGATTAATCGCGATTAATTGCATCCAAAATAAAAGTTTGTTTACATATGTACACACACACAGAGCCATGTGCCATAAACCGTGATATTTTTTTATTTTTTTTATTTATTTTTTTGACGTAAAAATATGATTTAAGAGATGTATGTATAAGTGTTGTCAAATCTATGTATCGCGATTAATCAGATCTAACATAAACGTACACAAACACACACACACACACACACACACACACACACACACACACACACACACACACACACTGCCTGGCCAAAAAATAGGCTAATGCTTAGTGGTCAACGATTGGATCATTATTGCAGTGATTTTTTATGTTTCTAGCCTGTTATATGTTTGGCAACATTTCTTCCAACCCTGATTGATGGAGTGTGTAGCTTCTCATTTCTTGAACAACCATGTAGGAAAACACATCATGGCCGTATTCCCGGATGTCCAGATTCATCAGGCTCAAATTGTGAAAGAATGGTTAGGAGGGAGCATGAAGGATCATTTTCAGACCTTAAATTCATAAAGTCTTTGGGTTGTGCTGGACAGGGTCAATACAAGATCTTGACCAAAAATTTATGTACCTCTTGATGTAAATAAATGTGTTATTTCCACCACTTGTTGTGTGTATAACATATGTCAATCACAGGAGTTCCACTACATTGCTTGAATGTGTTCCGCTGACTGAACTCACCTCATTCAGGTGTTTGTTTAGCAGACACGCCCGAGCAGTGCATTTCCTCCGGGCCTAAACTTACTTAGGGATGCATCATGCATTCCTGCTGCGTGCATTGCAACTCACAGCTGTTTCCCTCCTTCTCAGACCTGTTTTTACGGTCTTCTCTCACAGTTCTTTCTCTGCATAATTTACAGAGCACAAATACTTTCACGCTTGTGTTGTTTTTAAACCTCACCTCCCATGGAGAGTTCAATTATGGGCTTTTCACACTTGAAATTGTTAACCTGGGGTCATAGTTCTTACTGAGTTGCTAATTAATCCAGTCATTTCACACTGTACATGTGTAAAACCTGGGTTAACACTCTGTTCATGATTTACAACGCTCACATTAAATGGCAAAGTACAGCATGCAACCTGTTTTGCTCATTGTGGGGCACAAAGTAGGCCTTAAATGGGGTTGTCCATTGGTTCCTATTGGGGTTGTCCATTGGCTCCTATTGGGGTTGTCCAGTGGTTCCTATTGGGGTTGTCCATTTGCTCTTATTGGGGTTGTCCATTTGCTCTTATTGGGGTTGTCCATTTGCTCCTATTGGGGTTGTCCAGTGGTTCCTATTGGGGTTGTCCATTTGGCTCCATTGGTTCCTATTGGGGTTGTCCATTGGCTCCTATTGGGGTTGTCCATTGGCTCCTATTGGGGTTGTCCATTGGCTCCATTGGTTCCTATTGGGGTTGTCCATTGGTTCTGTGTCGGCCCTATATATGTGTATTAGCCAGTATGAATCTCATATGATTCATAGAGCATTGGCTCCACTATAAAAACAATATCTGAAATTGGCTGAAAATATCAAACATGTTAGATCTCCTCCTCCAGTGGTTCCTCTTGGGGTTGTCCGTTTGCTCCTATTGGGGTTGTCCAGTGGTTCCTATTGGGGTTGTCCATTGGCTCCATTGGTTCCTATTGGGGTTGACCATTGGCTCCATTGGTTCCTATTGGGGTTGTCCAGTGGTTCCTATTGGGGTTGTCCATTGGTCCCTATTGGGGTTGTCCATTGGTCCCTATTGGGGTTGTCCATTGGCTCCATTGGTCCCTATTGGGGTTGTCCATTGGTTCTGTGTCGGCCCTATATATGTGTATTAGCCAGTATGAATCTCATATGATTCATAGAGCATTGGCTCCACTATAAAAACAATATCTGAAATTGGCTGAAAATATCAAACATGTTAGATCTCCTCCGACTGGATGGAATCATAATCTGAAGCTAGAAAAACAGAGTTTGTGCCCATTTTGTACAGTTTTCTGTGAAATCTCTCAACACAGATGGCCCAAAATCTTCAGACTGTTTCTGACTTTTAGCAACTTGTGTTGACTCATCCAGACTGCAAATCAAGTTTTTAGGCTCGCAATGCTTTTAGAAAACCCTGATCAATTCCCAATGGATAAATCAAATCCTACTCTACAGTTTCACACTTGGAAAAGCAGGGACAGTTCACCCAAAAAATAAAATTGTCATCACTTACTCACCCTCAAGTTGTTCCAAACCTGTATGACTTTCTTTATTATGTTGAACACAAAAGAAGATATTTTGAAGAATGTTGGAAACCAAACAGTTGACTTCCATAGTATTTCTTTTCTCCTACTATGGAAGTCAATGGGGTTCTGTTTTGTGTTCAACAGAAGAAAGAAACTCGCCTTTTTATGTTTATTTTACTGGCTGGCTTCTCTCGGGCTAAAACTAAACGGCGTGTGCATGGATGCTTAATTAGCCAAGCATCGTTTACTTTAGATTTGGATGTCTTTCACCAAGTTGTTTCACCTTTAGTAACACATTTTGTTGTTTGAGTTAAAGCTGTGCTAAAAGAGACATTAACATTAGCACAGGATTGAGCGTATAGTGTGAAAAGCCTCTGATTTCTATATTTAACTTTTCTCCCCTGACTGTAAAAGCAATAAACCTTGTGAAATGTTACTGGCTGAATTCCTGGTGTTTCATAAACCGAACAGGTACAGATCTAGTCTGCTGACAGGATATTGTTTGAACATGTGGTTTCTTATGTCATGTGGGGTTTGCAGGAAGAATTGCGACGTGCAGCAAACGTCTCGGGTTCGCCTCAGACTCACGCATGTGGTCGGCCACATTTCTCGAGCTCTCCATGTGGCCTTCAGTAGCAACTGTTCTCACCTGCATGCATACAATCCTCTTTTTATTTCAGTTAGAAAGGATTTTGGCTTATTTCTTAATTCTGAACGGCTTCATTGCATGTTCTTTCATTGCAAAGTAGGGCAAGCACACAAACCTTGGGTGTGTTAGCAGCACAAGATACCACAGCATGCTGTCACAATACACAGCCTCAGTGCGCCCCTGAGGAAACTGGCATGCCTGAAGTTGGCCTGAGGCTGGAAAGTGTGCATCATCCAAACTTGGCTGACTTTGGACCTTTTATTCCCACTGAAGGGATCGGTGCAGTTTTACTGACAACCACAGAAAAATTCAAACACTTATTCATATAGGGTGGTTTAAATCCAGGTGTACTAAAAGGGGGAAATGTTATGGATTAGGGCTGGGCGACATCAGTCGATATTGATAATGATCATCACAAATGTCAAATATTTATTTATTTAATGTTTAAAGGCAGATTTTTGCTCCTGAGTGAAACACAAATCTGAGGTAGAATATTCAAAACATTTGTAATGATTAAATACTTATATGAATATATATATTTAAAGGGGGGAGGGAGGGTACCACATACATATTTATAAAAGACAGATACACTGTACCAATTCTTTCTGCAAACAGCCGAGTGGGGGCGTGCAGTGGGTGGAGCTAAAGAGACACACACACACACACACACACACACACACACACACACACACACACACACACACACACATCATAGACTCTATTCATTTCGGTTAAATCACAAAATAAAATGTACACAAACGTGTCCCTGCTCTTGCTACAGAATCACTGATGAACACCTTTGATTTGGTTTTAATGAGGAAAAAAATAAGATGGTGGATTTGAACCCAGAACCGAACCTCAGACACAATCGCAGGACAAACGCTCTACCACTAGACAAACAGTATTGTATTATGCTATAGTTAGATGTAACGTTAAGGATGAAACTATCATGTAACTCTCGATTCACTATATGTTAGTGTTGTTCACATTATATGCACTTAAGTAAACACCAAACTAAGAAGGCATACTATGTGCAGAAAAGCAGATGAGTACAGAACATAATAAAACCTCCCATAGAAAACCAAGAAAATTCTTATAATGAGGCTTAATGGACCAACAGTTAAGACTAAATGCGTTATACATTATCAATAAATCACAGGCAGGTTTAGTGATTTGCAAAAAACAAATCTGTACTCACACTTAGTGTGAGCACAACAAGCTCTCTCACTCTGAACACAGATGTGCGTTCTTCCGTCATATTTTGGGCTCATCTGCTTTTCTACACATAGTATGCTTTATTAGTATTGTGTTTACCGAGTTTGGTCTTTTAATATCACTTTATTAGTGCATTAAGCGTTTCAGAATGTCCCCATCAGGGGAAACAGACGATTGGTCGTGGCTTTAATGTTCACTCAGTCCCAAATTTATTTATTTTTTGCTAAATTTGGCGTTTCCATCACTCGTTTCTGATGCGATACTTCAAAATGCACACAAATAGCTACACTCTAAAAAATGCTGGGTTAATAACAACCCAAGTTGGGTTGAAAATGGACAAACTCAGCGATTGGGTTCATTTTTAACCCAGCGGTTGGGTTAAAGGGTAACTCAACCCCTAACTCCACCTACTGGCAATATTTGAAAAATGCTGGAAAAGTGGGCAGATCCTAGCAGAGACAGAGGGGACGAGCTGAACGATGGGCATGCACCTGAGACCTGCAGTGACGGATTGATTGACAGCTGTCAGACATGCAAAGATGGAGAATGACTGGAGTGACGCCAGTAGTTTTGCAACAGATCGGTCTTTTGAAGTAGAGGACTTTTCTCCCCCACCTTCACCTGAAGTGGAGGAGGGTGAATTGTCTGTAGACACAGGGCCAGAGCCGCTGGCTCAAACTGCGTTAACTCCCGATGCCAAGGGACGTGGTGAGCTCGCGCCAGGGGTTTGGTAGTGAGCCGTTGGGAGAGCCAACATACGTCACGATGGCCAACAACATCCAATAGGAAAATTCAACTGCAGTAGCCACCGTTCAACCTTAAGAGGGCAGTACTCAGACGGTTTTACACCATATATTGTAGAATTAAAACACTTTATACCCAAATGTCAAAACATTTACTCGAATCAATGAACAGCACTAATAAAGCCCCAGTCTTGCAGATCATTGACTAAAAAAGTTGTTCTAGGGTTTAGTTGAGTTAAACATCACTAGCCTATATGGCTGGCTTAAAATGAACCCCACTGTAAATTCTAAGGGCTCGCAAGGTCTCGAGACATGTTTCTTAAAAGTTGAACTGATTTTAACTTGAGTGCCGTGTTTTTAGAACGCCCTGTCATGCACAAGATGGTACCCCCCCCACCCCTGATGTCATCGTCCATCACGATGTTTCACAGTAGACATCGTCCGATGCCAATTTGGTAGACATCCGTCCAACATTTCTGCCACAATACCATGGCGCAGTTGGTGTTACTACAGTAAATCCATGGTAAATGGTGATTTTGTAGATTGAAAAGCCTTCTGACTGTCAATTTGGACACAGCTTATATGTATCCTTTAGATGCATAAAGAACTGTAATCGTTAATTTGATGACTTTAATCACTGTGTATAGAAAGTGGTCATAGACAACCAAACTGCTCTACATTTTACACCCCCAAAGCTACACAGCGCATTTGCATTTTGGGCTGTATTGAGTGATTTCCTTCTGTTCTGGTTTACACCGACTGCTTTCGAAGTTCTCCGGGGAAGTTCCTACTTGGAGATCAAAATTATGTTGTGAAGTTATTTTGGTCTGAATAAGATGAACGCGTTGGCCTTTTTCACTTCCCGACAAACACAGGAAGCTTTTTAGCGCCTCTGCAAAAAATGAATGAGCAAAAGATGCACATTAGGTGTAATTGATACTTTGACTGTGTATTTTACGGGAATACCCACTCAAGGGATAAGTACTTGCCTGTCGCCTCATAAATCAGTTAAATGAGTAATTATTTTCTGGCAAGCTTAATCACTTTTCTTCATTAACAGCACCAAAAATGCTTGCAATCTAAATTGTACAGTCAAAAGCCAGTTTATCAAGAATACTAATGAACATCTGCCATGATTCTTTCTTTAATTGATAACTCTGGGAGATGGGGCTCAAAGAAAATCCACTGGCAGTTGGATGGTAATTTTGTACATTCATCCAGGCTGTAGGCTGTACAGAGCAACAGTAGGTGTAAATTGTGGCTTTCAGTTGTAAATGTATAAAACACCCAGCTGGGTTTTAGTAGACCACAAATACCAAGTCCATAAATAAAGTTAACATGTAGCCAATGTGTTGGTTTGTTTTCTTCTCTGTGATATGCTTATGTAATGGAGGTCAGCTAGTAAGAGCTAGATTAACTAGAGGCTGTGGTCTTTATCGTCCTTGTTAGCATACCCGCCTCCCATGCTTCCTATGCAAGTTCGAATCTCGTTTGGAGCAGGTGCGATTAGGACCAGTTCTATTGGTGTCATGACCCGGATGACAGTGTGTGTAACAGAGTCCTTCTAGTAAGAGCTGCACGAGTAAACCTCATTCATTTGTCTCAAGAGGCACACTAGAGGCTGTGGTCTTTATCGTCCCTGTTAGCACACCTGCCTCCCATGCCAGAGATGCCGGTTCAAATCCCGCTTGGAGCAGGCGCGATTAGGCCCAGTTTTATTGGTGGGGTTTGTGTAACGGAGGCCAGATTGTAAGAGCTGTGCAAGTAAACCTCACTCCCCTGACCTCGAGGCAAAATAGGACTGACACCAGAGGCTGCGGGCTTTAGCATCCTTGTTTGTGCACCCGCCTCCCATGTCAGGGATGCCGGTTTGAATCCCGCTTAGGGCCAGTTCAATTGGTGCCGTGACCCAGATGGGAGTTGCTTGAGTGAACCTCATTCATTGGTCTCAAGAGGCATGTTAGAGAATGGGGTCTTAAGCGTCCTTTTTAGCGCATCCGCCTCCCATGCCGGTTCAAATCCCCCTTGGAGCAGGTGCGATTTAGGGCCAGTTATATTGGTGCCGTGACCCGGATGGGAGAGAATTTTGGGGGAGTGAGTGTAACAGAGGCCATCTAGTAAGAGCTGTGTGAGTAAACCTTTAGGTCAATACGACTGACACTAGAGGCTGCAGTCTTTAGCGTCCTTGTTAGCACGTATGCCTCCCATGCCGGTTTGAATCCCTCTTGGATCAGTGCGAGTATAACCAGAGGGGTTGCATTTAATAAGAGGGTTAATGTAGCACAAAACCATTGTATAACTGTTGACGCATAAAAATGTTTAAGTCCTGTTCATCACTGTGTATCTGCATTGACAAACTTTCTAAGTTACAGAGCTCTGCATATTTGTGGTTCATCCTCTTTAACAATTTATAGGAGGTTCATATAGCTTCAGGGAAAGGCATTAAACAGTTCTCTAGTCTCTTACTTTATATACCTAGGCAAATACCTAGAAGTGATGGTGTAATGTGACTTTGCATAATAGATATTCTTGTCATAACATGTTGTGTTTGTGTATTTTGCATGTACTGTTGCCTAGAAGAACAGGGTCTGATGTGCTGTAATGGGTGTGAGTTAGTCTACACAGGAAAATATAATGGAAAAAAATGCAAGAAAATGAATCATATTTTGGATCCTTATTTGTAAGACATGAATTAAACTTGTACATTATGTAATTTATTTTATAATAATACATTATTATATAGTATTATATTTATGTAGTGAATTAATATAATTTATTAACTTTTTTTTTCAGTTTTGTAGTGATATATCATCCTGGCATTTCTTTGTGAGATTCATTCAACACTGTTAATATTTCATGAACGTTGTATTGCTGATGTAATCAACTGGCTGATTAATGGGTTAGTAAGTTTATGTGATCCAGAAGTGTTTATCACGAGATCAAACGGTGATTTAAGTCATCATTGACTCATTCTTAGACCCTGAAGTTTCCATCAGGCAAAGATTAAGTATGTGTTTATTGTTAGCAGATTATATGATAATGATTTTCCTCGTTTTTGTTGATTAGTGCATTGTAGTCTGTTCTGACCACATTAAAATATTCCTGAATGTGCCATTGATTTGCATTCCTAACTTCATAATGAAAATGAAGATTATTTTCTAGGTGCTCTTCTATGTTAATCTAAGTTTTTGTCCTGATTAGTCAAACCAAATGCAAAGTCTATTCCCAGCCATCTAGAATGGAGTAAATAAAATCTATTTTGCTAATCTAGTCTAACGCATTCTGGAGCGCAATAATACATGTTATTAATAAATAATGGGGCCAAGCTCAAAAAAGGCATGAGTTATGCAAGCACAGCTGGGAGCATCAGGCCAACTGCAACTAATTAAACACATTTTTAGATTATTTTAGTCAAAATGGCTGAAAAATCACAAATACAATCACTTTTAATATTATTTAATTGCTTATTACTTTTGACTAATAGGTGATGCTGTTACCAAGTTGATGTTGTGTGGTCAATCTGAGGAGACAATGACACGTGCAAAGTTTGGTGGCAATCAAGCAGTTATTTTCAATGATGCTTTATAATGCTAATGCTGCCATAGTCTTGATACTTTTTGAGTATCTTCCAGGCATGGTGCCATACTGAGTTTCATAGCTAATGCGTTCATAAAATACAGCATTTTATGGTAAAATTCAAAATGGCTGACATGGGAAAAATGGTATGCTGGACCGGTAATCCAAAGAAACCAGTTTTATAATTTTGGGGCAAACTTTTGAGAAGTTAAAAGCAAAAAAAGACATTTTTCATATCTCCTGACCAGAAGGTGGCGCTGTGGCGAAACACTGCAAATAGCCTCAGGTCATGCTTGTGATGGCATGTGCCAATATTCGTCTCAATACGCTAAAGTGTTGCGGAGATATAGCCTTGCATCCATTTTGGTGTGCTCTTTGTCAAATTCATTTGTGAATAAGTGGTTGGGTCTATAATAAAGACTTTAATATATTTTTGCCAGCATGGTCAGAAGATGATCTGAACCAATTTTGGTGTAAATCGGACAAACCATTTAGGAATTTTGTTTCTACCCCTTACGGTTCAACATTTATTAGCATACATTTAAGTGCAACTTTGGACAGTTGGTGGCACTAGAGGGATTAAGACTTCAAAATTGCTGTGGTTATTGTTCAGACTGTTTTCTATTTGTGTGCCAATTTTCATCAGTTTCATACTCACTGAAATCACTCGCCATCCCTTGTTAGGGCATGATGTTATATTTGTAAATGGCAGATCAGATGTGGGTATGAATAAGCTGAAGAGGGTCCCGGGCACATATCTTAGATCAGTCTGAAATGACACTTATCACAGATGATCTGTGTCCTCTAACAGAGCAGCGATGATGGGCAGTGCAAATAAAGAGGAAACAGCAGAGCAACGAAACGCCTCACTCCCATAAAAACGGACTGATCACCCCTGACTGGGCTGTTTATTTTATAATCCCAGATGAGGACGCAACTCAGAACGCTATTGCCGTTACCACCCGACAATTGGAAAAGTGACCATTTTCCATCAAAACAGGATGCGCGTCGTGCTGAGAAAGTGCAGTGGCTCACGGCTTCCACCAACAATTGAAAGGTCACTTTGTTTAAGGCCCATTGTTAAGTGTGTGTGTGCAGTCATTTCTGCATGTGACGCAAGTGACTGTAGCCGGTAGACCTCCTGGACAGAATACACATGATTGTTTGTGTTTCCTTCACCTGTGTACAGGACACATTCTTTCAATCATTCTAATATGCTACAAATCCCATCTTTCTTTAGCTACAGACATTGTGGACCTGCATAATAATGCTTTATGAAGAAAGTGAGGTATTCATTCAGTGTTTAGCCTAAACATGTCTGATTTCTTCATTAGAACGGTATCTCTCAGTTGCCCTCCAGCACTGAACACATCGCTTATCAGGTTCGCTGGCCTGAATCGGGTGTGTCTGGAATCTGGAGTTGGACCAGGCTCGTTGGAAAAACATAACTGACATTTCTGCAAAATTATATTATGTTGCGTTTTGCACGTTTCCCAACAGTTTCAACAAGAAATATCCAGTGAGTGACGCTAAAAGGTTAATCGAGTTTGAAAATAAAAACCCTAAACACACCCGATAGTGTTAACAAAGGCAAACGTGACACATCTTCTGAAGCAACATGAAAAGGTTTGTTTTACTGCCTCTAGTGTTCATTTCAGCATAACATTTAAGGCTGAACCACTGGAGTCACATGGGCGATTTTAACAATGTCTTTCTGGGCCTTCAAAGTGTTAATTAAACTGCTGTCTATGGAGCTCTCAGATTTCATCAGAAATATCTTAATTTGTGTCTGAAGATGAACGGCATGAGGGAGAGGAAGTAATGACAAAGTTCCACCAATAACCAATATACAAATAAAAGTACATCCGTCCATCATAAAAGTGCATCAGTGCATCCGTCCATCATAAAAGTGCATCCGTCCATCATAAGTGCCTACATCATCATAAAATTCATCCGTCCATCATAAAAGTGCATCCGTCCATCATAAAATTCATCCATCCATCATAAAATTCATCCATCCATCATATAACTGCTCCACACGACTCCGGGGGTTAATAAAGGCTTTCTGAAGTGAATCGAAGGGTTTGTGAAAGAAAAATATACATTTACATTTACACATTTGGCAAACGCTTTTATCCAAAGCGACTTACATTGCACTCAAGGTACACATTTTTACATTTTTGTCAGTTCTTTCTTTCCCTGGAAATCGAACCCATGACTTTGGCGTTGCTAACGCCAAGCTCTTATTGTTTGAGCTACAGGAACTACTTAGGATGGCTTGCAGGTGAGTAAATCATGGGCTAATTTCATTTTTGGGTGAACTATCCAAACTATAAGTTAACTATAAGTTTATTCAACTCAAATATCCAAGTTGTCACTTAGTACATCTGCAAAAGGTAGAGCTACTAAGATCATCAAGGACTCTAATCACCCTGCAAACCCTCATTTCACGCTGCTGCCATCTGGTAAGCGCTTCCGAAGCCTGATGGCCAAAACTGAGAGACTCAGGAGGAGCTTCTTCCCCCAGGCCATCAGACTCCTGAACTCAGTCACTTAACATCACGTGACTTCACTTCAGGATAAACATCGATACACTGACATTGCACTGCACTTTCTGTTCTCGTTGTTACTGTGTAACAACCTGTCATAAACCTGTTTGCACATTATACTCTTTATACATTTGTTAACCACATATTTATAAGTCTACAGTTTACTCACTGCACAGTCTACTTCAATTACTTTATTCCACTTCTTATTCTTATTTTTTTACTTTTTTCTTCTACTTGACTTGATTATTTATAATTCTACAGATATATATATATATTAGTACTTTTTTATCCTATTTCTATTATAATTTCCTCCTTGTGTTTTTAACTGTGAATTTGCACTGTCCATGGAGCGGACCTGTTTACATTTCACTGCCGATTGTATATTCTGTATATAACTGTGTATGTGACAAATAAAACTCTTGAATCTTCATATTTCAAGTTGACAGCACAGACACTTACTTTTTTAAAATTGAAACACCAGTTTTTTTTTTTGTTTTTTTTTACAGTGATATTTCTCTTCTGATCTTTTTTAATGTTTTATTCTCATAAATACAATAATATGGCATGACCTATCTCTTTTTTTTTTTTTTTTTTCCTCTCAGCCAATTTCTGCAAGAAAATATAGCCCAAGCTTTTGCGATGCCTGTAATTAACGTCTGAGAGCTTGTGGTGGCGTTTCTCAGCCTAACGGCGACTTTAAAAGGTACTGGCGCTGTTTCTGGAAGTGAAAACAGTTGGTCTGCTCTGCTTTGTAAAAGTTTAATATAGGATGACGAGACACCAGCACAGCCCAAACGTCTACATGAGCCTGAAAATGGCTAGATACTGTATGTAATCTTGCCAGAGTTTCTTTTAAAAGTGTGTTCTCACTTCCCACTGCAGATTTCATCATGAAACCTACACTCTCTAAAAAAATGCTGGGTTGTTTCAACCCAAATTTGGGTCAAATATGGACAAACCCAGCCATTGGGTTACATTTTTAACCCAACAGTTGTGTTTTGTCCATATTTGACCCAAAATTGGGTTAAAACAACTGTCATTTTTTAGAATATCATATGCTTTCCAATGAATTTCAGAGAAATTACAATTTTTATAACATTTAAAATGCCGTTAAATAGAGTTTGATACCATAAAGTCCCAAGTCAAACATGTAAGGACAGATCTTGTAGTTCAGGCTGTCCTTCCAGTTTTATTGCTGAAGTAGCAGTGAAACCTTATCCTGTTTGTGGGTTGTGGCCATTAAAGAGGAATTTAGCTTCCCGCTGTGGGCAGCATCAGACCGGTAAACGGATAAATGTGGGCCGTGCCAGAGGAGCAGGGCCGTACTGAGGCCGCACTGCACCTGTCACGGTCTCACACTTTACCTTTTGACGAGGGTCTAAACAGTGTTTAGCAGCTGATTAAGCGTTTTATTACCAACATTTTACTTATATTTCACTGGGTCATATCTGTGATATTAAGCCCTATCATATAGGGCTGCCATTAATGACTATTTTTGCATAGATTAATCTATCGACTAATTTATCACAATAATTTAACAATTTTACTTAACATTTAATTTAACTTGCAACTTTGGCATTCAGTAGAGTACTATAAAAAAAGTATAAATGTAAACAAGCCCTTGACAAAATGTAAAACTAAAAGAGTAAAAATATAAAAAGGTACAAATTTGTAAACCAGCATAATTTAAAAAAAAGAGAATATCAGCTAATATTTTTTGTGTAGAATAGTGTTGTCACGATACCAAAATTATGACTTCGATACTGAATCGATACCATGGCAAAAACAGTGACAGTAATTGAATATGACATGACTTACTTTTCATTGTTTTTTTTTTAACTATTTATTTTTTTCTTTTCATGTTCCTGCACTGCTTTTTGACCATTCCCCCTCTTTATTTAAAAACTACTACATGGCAGTGTGAACATCCTTACAGAGATGCAACAATCGCATTATTATCAGTCATGTTTACACTAACCACTATTCTGAACAGGTTGGGATGACCTGATACGAGTAATTTATTATTTTTTAAATGTAATTTTATAATTACAATATAGATATTTAATTTAATTATTATTATTATTTTTTTTTAAATAAGCCAAAATGTAAATTACAAACAATGACAAAAACAGTGCTTTATTTTCAGCTACAGTAGCGAGTCAAGAAAGAAATGAATCAAATGTAAAAACAAAAATGCCCAGGTCATATTAAAGTTGGAGGTGATTTTTCTCTTTTCTTTTGTTGATTAACATCAATCAGAATATTATGCCCGGCCCTTTAAGAGCTGCACGGACCCAATACACTGCAACACATCCGATTCATCACTCAACTCTATATACGTTCACTACAGACATACCCGACTGTGTTTAACTGAATACTTGCCAGAACGTGCTTTTATTACATATTTTTGACCATTCAAACCCAACAATCCGCGAAACTGACGTCGCGATCTGTCTGAGTGAAAGGCAGGTCGGAGTCTGGCAGCGCGAGCACGTCCCAGCGTTTCTGTTGTTTAGTGAACGGTGGAAGCAGAGCTCATATTATACTGCTCTTATTAGAGTGCTGTCATTTTTAAAGTACCGGTACTAATAAAATTTCATATCATACCCAACTTATCGTTCATCTTAATTTTGATGTTGACTAATTATCAGCGTTGACACAGTCGACTGTATCGACGAGTCGCGACAGGCCTACAATCATACAGTGTGTTCTGCTAGTTTCAGCCGGACGCAGTTCTCAGGTTCACGTCCAGCTCCACGGTGTTTGAATATCAAATGCACTGGCGCATCTGTTCACCCATGGGCGTCTGGTCTGAACACCAGGGGTGTTCAGGAGCATTGTTGGAGGGTTGCTGTTGTCATCTGACCAATCAGAGCAGAGTTGACCAATCAGAGCAGAGTAGACCAATCACAACAGACTGGGCCATCTGACCAATCAGAGCAGAGTAGACCAATCACAACAGACTGAGCCATCTGACCAATCAGAGCAGAGTAGACCAATCACAACAGACTGGGTCATCTGACCAATCAGAGCAGAGTAGACCAATCACAACAGACTGGGCCATCTGACCAATCAGAGCAGAGTAGACCAATCACAACAGACTGGGCCATCTGACCAATCAGAGCAGAGTAGACCAATCACAACAGACTGAGCCATCTGACCAATCAGAGCAGAGTAGACCAATCACAACAGACTGGGCCATCTGACCAATCAGAGCAGAGTAGACCAATCACAACAGACTGGGCCATCTGACCAATCAGAGCAGAGTAGACCAATCACAACAGACTAGGTCATCTGACCAATCAGAGCAGAGTAGACCAATCACAACAGACTGGGCCATCTGACCATGGGCGTCTGGTCTGAACACCAGGGGTGTTCAGGAGCATTGTTGGAGGGTTGCTGTTGTGAGGAACTGAAAACGACTGACCACTGACCAACACAAACCTGCTCTAAAGTCAATAGTGCAGTATTTGTGTGTTATTTAAAGGGTGTGTTAGTAATATGAGCCTATAGATGGCATGTACACTCTGATTATTACACACACAGGGATGCGCAGCAGCACACACACACACACACACTCTGATTATTACACACACAGGGACGCGCAGCAGCACACACACACACACACACACACACACACACACACACACACTCTGATTATTACACACACAGGGATGCGCAGCAGCACACACACACACACACACTCTGATTATTACACACACAGGGACGCGCAGCAGCGCACACACACACACACACACACACACACACACACACGTTTAAATATTAAAATAAAAGGATTCCTCTCTGGAGAAGTGTTCAGTCTCTCCTCATGTAAATAGTGAATCCGCTCATGGTGCGAGCACAACTGGCTTTTAAAGGGAAAGGGAGATGAGACTCTGATTGGTTTATTGCATGTTATGCCCAAAACACACCCATGACTCATGAAGAGACGAGGGACAACCCTTTTGGACCAAGTGCCGGGAGCGCTGACCGTTTTTAATCTAGCAAAAGTGGATTCGGACACCCGAAGTACACCTGCGCTGTGAGCTCAGATCATTAAAATAGGGCCCATTGAGTTATGAAACATTACTATTTTTAATGTTTTTTGAAAGAAGTATTTTATTCTCATCAACCCTGCATTTATTTCTGAAGGATCATGTGACACTGAAGACTGGAGTAATGGCTGATGAAAACACATAGGTTTGTTGATGGACACACACATTTTAATGCTGATGTTGAGGAATTGCAGCTGCAACATATCATAATGAACCTCAAACTGAGTAGCATCACTGAGAAACGTCCTGCTCGAGTTGTCCTTGCCATGGAGGTTCGGGTTGAATAACTAGTTCTTCCAATGTTTCATCATCGAACTCGCACTCAGATTGATATGGTAAAATCGATGTCATTGTTACTGTCTTTACAGTGTGCGCAATCACTGAGCTTTAGGAAGCCTCCGGAGCTGGAGTTCAGTTGTGATAATGGCCGTTTAGCTTCCAACACATAGACCAGGCCATCTGACCAATCAGAGCAGAGTAGACCAATCACAACAGACTGAGCCATCTGACCAATCAGAGCAGAATAGACCAATCACAACAGACTGGGCCATCTGACCAGTCAGAGCAGAGTTGACCAATCACAACAGACTGGGCCATCTGATCAATCAGAGCAGAGTAGACCAATCACAACAGACTGAGCCATCTGACCAATCAGAGCAGAGTAGACCAATCACAACAGACTAGGTCATCTGACCAATCAGAGCAGAGTAGACCAATCACAACAGACTGGGCCATCTGACCAATCAGAGCAGAGTAGACCAATCACAACAGACTGGGCCATCTGACCAATCAGAGCAGAGTAGACCAATCACAACAGACTGGGCCATCTGACCAATCAGAGCAGAGTAGACCAATCACAACAGACTGGGCCATCTGACCAATCAGAGCAGAGTAGACCAATCACAACAGACTGGGCCATCTGACCAATCAGAGCAGAGTAGACCAATCACAACAGACTGGGCCATCTGACCAATCAGAGCAGAGTTGACCAATCAGAGCAGAGTAGACCAATCACAACAGACTGGGCCATCTGACCAATCAGAGCAGAGTAGACCAATCACAACAGACTGGGCCATCTGACCAATCAGAGCAGAGTAGACCAATCACAACAGACTGAGCCATCTGACCAATCAGAGCAGAGTAGACCAATCACAACAGACTAGGTCATCTGACCAATCAGAGCAGAGTAGACCAATCACAACAGACTGGGCCATCTGACCAATCAGAGCAGAGTTGACTAATCAGAGCAGAGTAGACCAATCACAACAGACTTTTACTCAAATTGTATTGGAATTGGTGACTTGTAATGGATTCAAGAGTTTTCTTTGTCACATACACAGTTATATACAGAATATACAACTGGCAGTGAAATGTAAACGTAACGTAATTGGGTCATTTTTGCTGTCAGGAAATCTGTACTTTTACTCAAGTATGGTTTTTAGGTACTCTTTACTACACTTCTGACACACACACACACACACACACACACACACACACACACACACACACACACACACAGCCTCTGCCGTCTCACTATATGAGGACATGAACGCATGAACTTCATCTCCAGAGCCGCTCTGAGAGTCACTTCATCAGCATTTCACCGTTTCATTTGAGAGAAACTACCGTCATGTCATAAACACACAGAAACTCAAAGATCTTCACGGCAACACGACGACAAAAAAAGTTTAGTTTAACTTGAAATTGACATGTATTACTATTGTACAGTAGAGTTTAGATGCTCTCAATGTAATAATACTACTAACACTAATAATAATAACAATAATAAATTACTAAAACTTATTTTTTTAAGGAATAATAAAAAGTCTATTGTGCAGCTCTTTTGTTTGACAAAGTTTGTTTAATTTCATATTATTAAAAGATATATAAATTCATGTATTATGCCTCCATTTGATTGCCAGAAAAAAAAAAAAATAATACACAACAGAGAATGTCTGTAAAAAACAAAACAACATTTGTGTTTATAAATTTAATTAATTAGACATGCCTTTTGGTTATTAAAATGTAATTAAACCATTAAAATGGAATCCAGAAAACCTAAAGCCAGTGTTGGGAGTAACGTGTTATGTAATTCCACGACTAACGCGCATGTTACTAAATATATTTTTTAATCAAGTAACGCAATTACAATTACCGAGTTCGTTACTCGTGTTACTCTCTTGTGAAACATGAACGCTTGCAGACAAGAAGCTCAAATCCAGGCTCTAGACCTCCCTGTTACACACTGTACCATTAAAATAGTTCAGTTTTGTTGTTAATGTCAAAGTAGTATTTCGTTTAGTTTCTTTATAAAACCATACTTCTTATATAAAGTTTTTATTTTTTTAAGTGACGAGCAAGCGTCCAGCGGCCGACAGTGAGTTAACCCAACGCTTTAGGCTCTCAAATCAACACTGGACTTGTCTCGCCTATAATAAAGTCCATAGATATCAAACACTTGAAGCATATCACCGTGTTAGTTTAAACGTGTAGCCTACTGTCACCACCAGTAAAGGCATTTTTGATCAGTTGAGGTTAGGCTGATCGTAGGCGCTCGCAAACGAAACGGGCTACACAATCTAAACCAATAAAGAACACCTTACCTTACACCTCTCCGCAAAATGAATATAAATCTGATCTTCAATTCCCACACTATATGCACATTATAGTTCACGTCAACGAAAGCAACAGATGTGAGCTGCATTTTATTCATCAGCTCAAGCTCAAAGAGATTCACTGGCGGCCGTTTGCGTGTTGGCTTGCTTTATTTGCGGTGACGCGTGTTGCAGTAGCGCTGTCATATCTGACTACAACATATATAGCCTATAACACGCTCGCACACGTTCATTTTTTAACAATTTGCCAGGAGTAAAATTTACATGTGGTTTAAACAACCAGATACATTTACACTTGAAAAATAGTTAATTATGTTTGACTCTTCAGTACTGTTCATATTTACATTTAAAAAGCCGACATAAGTTACTTTCCCTAGTAACTAATTACTTTTCATATACAGTAATTGGTAAAGTAATTCAATTACTTTTAAAAGAAGTAACTGTAACTAATTACTAATTTTCAGTAACTTGCAATCAAATGGATTTCATGGGGCCCTAAACATGGAATATCGCAGGGATGAGATTTTAGCATTTAAATTAGACCATTTGGCAGTTCTGTGTGAACAAACTGAGTATAAAATCCCTCGCGCTTGCATCAACAAGCCCTTTGCTTTTTACTTTCCCTTCCCACAGCCGAGCCTGCGTGTAGCGGTCGCACCTGCTATACAACGGCATTCGATAAGAGAAATTCTTCTTTTGTTGTAGAGCATTCAATGGAAAATTGCTTCTTTGCGGTGCATGAGCTGAAGAGTTTGGGCTGATGGTACACCCCCCCGCGTGCTGCCCTTTGACACGGCCGGCAGGGTGTTTGTCTGTACTGCTGTGTCAGATCGGCCGTACAGGAACACAACAAAGAAAGTGAGCAAGTCAGGTCAGCATGGGTTCAGGAGACAGAAGTACAAATTGGACGGCTTCCTCTGTTGTAGCCGTGCGAGTGTGTTATCTCTAAACTGCACATGGCAAGACTTGTTTAGATGTTGCCATGTCTGGGCGGCGTCAAATAGGACTCACACTCGCATGATACCCCAAGTGTGCTTAAATTAAGGGAAGGGTATGTGTATCTTTCTAGCACTGCTCCAGTGCGGCTCTTTTTATTCTGTGGAACGCAAGAGGAGAATTTATGACTAGTATTTATTTATTAGTCATTTAGGGTGCGTTCACACTTGTAGTTTGTTTGCTCCGTACCAAAAAACAAAAACAAAACGTATAGTCCTGGTCCGCTTAGCGTTCTGTTTATGTCCCGAATAGCACAAGCACAAATGTAATATTGATTTTATACAACAGTTGTAATAAGTAGTTTGTTGTATTTTTTACATGATATTGTCTGTTTTTGCTCAGTTTTGCCAACGAAAATCTTACCTATAAAGCCAGAGAAGAACTGTTGTTGTTTAGTTTCTGAATGAATCAGCCGTTTGAACGAATCAATCGGGTGAACCAATGATTCAATGACTCATTCATAAAGAGAGCCATTTACTTCATTCCTGCCTGAATCAGCCGTTTGAACGAATCAATCGGGTGAACCAATGATTCAATGACTCATTCATAAAGAGAGCCATTTACTTCATTCCTGCCTGAATCAGCCGTTTGAACGAATCAATTGGATGAACCAATGATTTAATGACTCATTCATAAAGAGAGCCATTTACTTCATTCCTGCATGCATCAGCCGTTTGAATGAATCAATCGGGTGAACCAATGATTCAATGACTCATTCATAAAAAAAGCCATTTACTTCATGCCTGCATGAGTCAGCTGTTTGAACGAATCGATTAAATTATTCAATGACTCATTAATTTAGACATTTTCCACCACCTACTGGCAGTTTTAGGTTCTCAGTTATAGTATTATTTTGTTAAAAAATAATTTCTTATTTTGGGATATGAAAAATTAAAATTCCGTTATTAAAAGTTTGTGTAATAAATTCTACGTTGAAAAAAAAAAAAAAAAAAAAAAAATCAATTTGAGCGGCAAGTGTTGATTTCAGACCAGACCTGTAACTGAAATCTGGAAATCCAAAACTGGATTAGTTTGATATGGTAAATGAGGTCAAAGTTTCGCTTTATGAATCACTGGCTGCAACTTGTCTTGCTTTCACAGTTTTATAACCATGCTTCTGTCTCGGGGAAGTTTTGAGAGGAAGTGTGTGCCTACAAAGCGTTAACATGCTAATTATAGGCTGAAAAACAGTTTCATAAAGGCTGGCATGCTCTCCTGCAGAGAGTTTCAGAGGATGCCTGGTCCGGAGGTCGTGATAGTTGATGATTTGTGGGCTGTTTCATGTTTCCATGGCAGGAGTCATGTGATGCTCTTTTCCTTTGTATCTGTTTGTGCATAAGATCTGCAAAGCTCAGTCTCCCACAAAAAGGATTTATTGTGTCTATCAGAGAAGCCCTCGGTCAGAGGCCAAACGTCTACGCCACAATGTGAAATCTTAGCATAATGTCGCTGCACAAAGGCCTTCGCAAAGAGAGAAGACGAGGCTTCAGTGAATTGTAGTGTGCATTTGGATGCGACAGCACATCCCATCTGGCCAGTCAGAGCACTCTGGGTCAGCTGGCCAATCAGAGCACTCTGGGTAAGTATTAGCATATCAGTCCTTCATATCTCCCAAGAGTCTTTAGTTTATCATATTAATAAAAGACAGACACACTGTACCGATTCTTTCAGAAAACAGCCAAGCAGTGGGCGGAGCTAAAGAGTCTCACAGACACACACGCGTGCGCGTTGGTGTTGTTCACATTATATGCACTTACACACCGAAAACACACACATTTGATGCAGTTTCACTCCTGACCGGGAACAAACACACACACACCTGCAGAACTCCAGAAACACAAATTGCATCCACTGTTCCCTTAACACTGGGTTATTTGGGAAGCTGAACAAGCTGATCTTCCCCTCACACCAGAAACACACTTCTTTAGTGACATTGTTGATCTCGTGTCTAAAAACACAACGCCAGCGCCGCCGACGGCTCCCGTAACCCGAACCAAGCTCGGTTATGTGTGTGTGTTTTTGTGCCTGTGTGTTTGTGCGTGCGTGTTTCTGCGTGCATGCATTTGTGCGTGTTTATTTGTGTGTGCGTGTTTGTGCGTGTGTGTTTGTGTGTTGTGCGCTTGTGTGTGTGTGTGTGTGTGTGCGTGTGTTTGTGTGTGTTTGTGTGTGCGTGCGTGTTTGTGTGTTTTTGTGTGTGTTTGTGCATGTGTGTTTGTGCGTTGTGCGCTTGTGTGTGTGTGCGTGTGTTTGTGTGTGTTTGTGTGTGCGTGTGTGCGTGCGTGTTTGTGTGTTTTTGTGCGTGCTTGTGCATGTGTTTGTGCATGTTTGTTTGTGTGTGTGTGTGCTTATCCAGGAGAAGTGCCCATATAAGGAGTTACGCCCTTTATGATGTCACACAGGGCCATACTAAAAAAAAAAACTTTCCAAAACTTGTTAGAATCCTGAAGGAGTGTATTTGGCACAGAAATACCGTCATACGTCCAACTCATTTTTTGTAATGTTGTCCATGTTTATCATGAGAATCAACTCTTTAACAGTGTAAATAAATCAGAATGCATGAAATAGCATCAGACCCCCCCTTTAATGTTATCATTACTGGCCCGATAAGAACACTTGGCTGATATATTAAAGCCAATAAATAATGTATTATTTCCTTCAGCGGAGACACTTCAGATGCTACTGTTCTCTATGATGAGGTTGAGTTGCTTGAAATGTGATTGGAATCAGTTCAGAGCAACATGTCCGTCATATCGGCTACATAAAACTATAATGAGAACATCATAATTGTGTGTTTGGGACATGGATTTAATGGTGAGATGTTTGTTTTTGTAATCAGGGTCTCAAAAATGATATTTAGATGTATCGGTCAATATATTGCATCTGAGACTAAGTATTAGTAATAGTGCCGCTTGCCTAATGAAACTCCACTGATGCATGGATTCATTCTGATCGGAAAAAAAGCCTCAGTGCTAAAGAGACAGGAAACTGATTCTTCTAGAGCTTTCTCAGGTGACCGGCTTGTGCAATGTGCAGATGAGGAATTCTTTCCTCTAATGTTTTTAACAAATGCACGATGGTGCTCTGAGAGAGAACAAGCACAGCTCTCAGTAGTGATGCCAGATATGGGAGTTATTCTCTGGGAACTCGCTGCTGGATTCAGATCACGCTCTCATGCATGCAGACTCACGGAGCACGCTTTCATTATCACTTCCTGTGTTTAGACACTCTGGATGGAGAAGGCACATTTCACATAACTAATCCTTGCGGTACTACACTTCCTCAAAAAAGTGTTGGATTGTGTGCCATCAAAGTGCAACCAATATCTCATTGAGTTGTACTTCCATACATTCTGGTCCATTGCAGCTTGAATCTCCCACTTAAGACCCAGATAAACTCACGGCAAAGGTTTCATTCTCTTTAGTTCTTCGCTTAGGGGTAAAAAGAAATTATAACTGCATGAGCTGTTAGTGAACAAAGGCGTCCTCGCAGATGAGAGCGGCGTTTAGATGGATATGTAAATATGTGCTGTGCACTTTATTTTCAATAACAAAATAAGCACAACAAAAATGCCAGCGGTGAAAAAACAGCTGTTCAGAAAGCATCTGATCATAGAGATGTGGATGTGTTTGCTCCAGCTCTGAGATTCAGCTCTACAGTCACGTCATGTTTATTAATACAGCACTTTGTATAACAGTACATAACAATGATTCAATGACTCATTCATAAAGAGAACGAATCAGTCGGTATACTGTTAAACAACAGTAATAAACACATTGTTCTTCTGTCCCTCATGGTCTCATTTTCATTCTTGTCAAACATAAATACGCATTACTCTGACCATTGTAGCAGTTTTGACTATTTGTAAACATGACTTTTCCTGTAAAGCCAACAAGTCTGATTACTGCTTTGAGAATGCTCTTGCTGTGTTTCATGCTCTTGATGATTGACGTGTCGCTCATGGGCATGTGATCTGAAGCTGAGGCTCTGCAAACACATAGCAGGGCTGGTTATTTAAATCCCTCATAAATACCTGCGTCTTAGAGGCGTTCACACTGACAGCCGTGAAATTACAAGAGGTCGCCGGGTCGCTGTAGTGTTGATTTCTGCCGTGTGTTTCTAACTGACTGCTGTATCAACTACATCAGATGCGTTTCACTCTGTGCTCTGCTATTGGTCAGCTGTCTTTGTGATTTCCATCCCATCCCATTCCATCCATTCCATCCCATCCCATTCCATCCCTTCCATTCCATTCCGTCCGTCCGATCTCTGAGTCATTGAATCATTAGTTCATCTGATTGATTCGTTCAAGTGGCTGATTCATGCATGAAATTGAAATTGGAAATACGATTAATCGCACAGCCCTAGTATGATTTGTGAATGCATGTTGACGTGTGTCTCATAAGCAGCTCTGTGTGTGTGTGTGTGTGTGTGTGTGTGTGTGTGTGTGTGTGTGTGTGTGTGTGTGTGTGTGTTCTGGCGTAGTAAACTTGCTCGGGGGTGCCATCGTGATGCGCTCTGGTACTAGTCTCACCATAAAAGAGCTCACAGACTCGAAGATGCAGATGCCATTTTGCTTCAGAAGATGTGTTTTTATGTCACGTTTGCTTTTGTTAACACTAACTGTTGGGAAACGTGTAAGAGGCAACATTGTATGATTTTGCAGAAATGTCACAACAGGTACATTTTTCCAATGAGCTTCCCAATTTGACACTTGATGCTTATTCCTTTTCCTCATATTTTTCCTCTCTCTCTCTCTCTCTCTCTCTCTCTCTCTCTCTCTCTCTCTCTCTCTCACTCACTCACTCACTCACTCACTCACTCACTCACTCACTCACTCACCACCTCTCACTCACTCTCCACCACCACTCACTCACACTCACTCTCTCTCTCTCTCACTCACTCACACACATTCACTCACATCTCTCTCTCTCTCTCACACACTCACACTCACACTCACACTCTCACACTCACTCACTCACTCACTCACTCACTCCACCACCACTCACTCACCACCACTCACTCACTCTCACACTCACACTCACACTGTCTCTCTCTCTCTCTCACTCACTCACACACATTCACTCACATTCTCTCTCTCTCTCTCTCTCTCACACACACACACACTCACACTCACACTCACTCACTCACTCACTCACTCACTCACTCACTCACTCACTCACTCACCACTCCACCTCACTCACTCACTCACTCACTCACACTCACACACACACACACACACACACACACACACACACACTCACTCACTCACTCACTCACTCACTCACTCACCACTCACTCACTCACTCACTCACTCACTCACTCATTCTCTCACATACACACTCACTCACACTCTCACACACAGATGCCGGTACAGTGAGGTCAGTGCTGGTCCAGCTGTGGCAGCTCTAGTTACGAGCCACCCCTGTCCAATCCTCTTGTGTTGGCTCTGCGTCCTCCGTTTTCCTCTGTTCTGTGGGCTGCAGTTCCCTATCGTTTGTATGATTTCTCTCGCACACTCACACACACATCGTTTGTTGCAGTGTCTCATGTGGTTGTGATGAGGGCCGGACGCACGTGTTTGTGAAACTGGCTGGTAAGGCTTTGTGTTCAGATTGCTTGGAGCCCTTCCATATTCTGTATGCGTGATAGTATTTCCCATACGCTGACAGATCCTAGCAAATACTCTGCATCCCTGATACTGTAATGGTGATGAATGGACAGAGTGTTTGATGCTGATATCAGGCCGATGGCATTGACTGTGAAGGTTCAGTCCCAGATGAAGCGGATCACGAGAGCAGCTGTGCTTGCTTTAACCTCACACACACACAAACACACACACACACACCGCCACAGTGTTTCTCAGTTCATCCGATAGCACGCCGTCCACTGAGGCTTGTCATGGTTTTGTGGTGTATGGAAAACAGTTTGCTGAGACTGTCATGATAACAGAAGTGTCGGATGTGTTTCTCTAATGGGATTCAAAGGCATCTGATGTTTAACCAACTCTAACCTTTAAGGGGAAGTCACACTTTACTATCATTTTGGTCAATATTGTAATCACAGCTTTCCATCTAACAGTGTTCTATAGCCGACAGAAACTGAATAAAGGACCCAAATGTCTTTCTCTGAACTAAACTAAAGCTACAAAAGTGCATTTCACCAACCATCGAAACTAGGGATGCACCGATATAAAACATTTGGCCGATATCTGATAATTCTTTATATTTGAAAGCCGATATCCGATAATTCTTTATATTTGAAAGCCGATAGCGATAATTCTTTATATTTGAAAGCCGATAACCGATAATTCTTTATATTTGAAAGCCGATATCTGATAATTCTTTATATGTGAAAGCCGATAACGATAATTCTTTATATTTGAAAGCCGATATCTGATAATTCTTTATATGTGAAAGCCGATATCCGATAATTCTTTATATTTGAAAGCCGATATCTGATAATTCTTTATATGTGAAAGCCGATAACCGATAATTCTTTATATTTGAAAGCCGATATCTGATAATTCTTTATATGTGAAAGCCGATAACCGATACTTCTTTATATTTGAAAGCCGATATCTGATAATTCTTTATATTTGAAAGCCGATAACCGATACTTCTTTATATTTGAAAGCCGATATCTGATAATTCTTTATATTTGAAAGCCGATAACCGATACTTCTTTATATTTGAAAGCCGATATCTGATAATTCTTTATATTTGAAAGCCGATAACCGATACTTCTTTATATTTGAAAGCCGATATCTGATAATTCTTTATATTTGAAAGCCGATAACCGATACTTCTTTATATTTGAAAGCCGATATCTGATAATTCTTTATATGTGAAAGCCGATATCCGATAATTCTTTATATTTGAAAGCCGATATCTGATAATTCTTTATATGTGAAAGCCGATATCCGATAATTCTTTATATTTGAAAGCCGATATCTGATAATTCTTTATATGTGAAAGCCGATAACCGATAATTCTTTATATTTGAAAGCTGATATCTGATAATTCTTTATATGTGAAAGCCGATAACCGATACTTCTTTATATTTGAAAGCCGATATCTGATAATTCTTTATATGTGAAAGCCGATATCTGATAATTCTTTATATGTGAAAGCTGATAACCGATACTTCTTTATATTTGAAAGCCGATATCTGATAATTCTTTATATGTGAAAGCCGATATCTGATAATTCTTTATATGTGAAAGCCGATAACCGATACTTCTTTATATTTGAAAGCCGATATCTGATAATTCTTTATATTTGAAAGCCGATAACCGATACTTCTTTATATTTGAAAGCCGATATCTGATAATTCTTTATATGTGAAAGCCGATATCTGATAATTCTTTATATGTGAAAGCCGATAACCGATACTTCTTTATATTTGAAAGCCGATATCTGATAATTCTTTATATTTGAAAGCCGATAACCGATACTTCTTTATATTTGAAAGCCGATAACCGATAATTCTTTATATTTGAAAGCCGATAACTGATATATTGGCTGATAAATCTAAATACAAGTTTTAAAAAATTTAGTAGAAGTGTGTACAAGAACTACAGCAAAAACCAGTTTGATGCAAGAAACGATCTTTCAATATTTTTTAATATATCATTACACATCATATAATATGTTCTTATAATTAATATAACATAACATAATATAATACAATATAATATAATAATGCATGCTAGTTGTACTGTTTAAAGTGAATTATTACTGAATGGAGCAGACTCAGGATCTGTTTTCAGCTTTATAGTCGCCAATGCGCAATAAAAACTGTAAAGTAATTTTAGATTATGAAATACAGTAAACACTAAGAAACCAACGGCCTATGATTGACACATACACAGAAACTCAAAGATCTTCACTACAACACAACAAAATAAAAGTCTGACTTCAGTTATGACAGAAATATATTACTGTTGTGCAGAATGGCATTTAATAATAATAATTATAATATAGTTTATTAAAACATAATTTTTTTAAAGAATATCAGACAACAGCACATTTTTGATGTTTTAACTGAAACCGTAAACCTCTGTTGTGCCGGATGTTGTTTGCCAAAAAATTAAAGGAAATTGTTCATTTGATTTATATTTTTAAAGATTAATTCAGTTAGAAATGTCAGAAATATTAAAAACATTTCATAGGGCGCTATTATTATTTTAAAATGTGAGTAAAGTTTTATGAATTCAGTTGAATTTAAACATTAAAATGGAGCCCAGAGAGCTTAAAACAGAAAACACAGAATTTGGGGAAGAAATTTAAATAAAAACAGAATTTGAGGGGCAAAGAAACCAAAGACATAAAAATACATGTGGCCAAAATGGTGCAAATGGGTGTCAAATATATGTTCAAAAAGATATGTTTCAGAATATAACAGCATTTATTATTACTATAATGTTCCTATAATGTTTAGGGCTACTTTTTATTAGAAATTATGTTTTTATGTGTCAGGATTAGCTGTGATTTTTGCTTTATTTAATTATTTTATTTTAATTATTTCATTTAATTTCTTTATTTTATTTTATTGTTGTATTCTATTTTAAGTATTTTATTTTATTTCATTTCATTTCATTTCTTTATTTAATTTAAATTAAATTAAAGAAAATAAAGAAATTAAATAAAATAAAATAATCATTTAATTTAATTTATTTTAATTTCTTTCTTTAATTTCATTTAATTTCCTTATTTTTAATTTTATATTGATTAAATTAAATTAAATTAAAGAATTTTATTAAATTATTTTTTAAATTTCTTTATTTTTATTTAATTTAATTTCTTTATTTTATTTTTATTAAATTAAAGAATTTTATTAAATTTTGTTATTTTAATTTAATTTCTTTATTTTTTATTTTATTTAATTTTATTTAAATTAAGTTAAATTAATTGTATTAAATTGTTATTTTAATTTAATGTAATTTTATTGTAGAGCAGCTGAAACGGTGACCTAAGCTCATTGTCTGAATGACGTAATTACTAATAAACATATTTAGAAATGAATAACACTTGTATCTGTTTCGTAGGCGGACAGTAAATTGTAGCCACATTAAACCGCAGTTATGCAGAGCGACCACAGTAAAAAGCTCAATATGAGTAAACTCAGCAGCTTCATAGTGAAGTGAAGGCTTCTGGGTAATGGTTGCGCAGTGTCCCGGGCCTCACTAGGGCAGTGTGTCTGTTTTTAACTGCAGTGTGTGTGTGTGTGTGTGTGTGTTCGGTAAAGCAGGTATGCCCTGATCCCAGTCCTGTGGCGTGGCTGTTGGTTTTTCCAGGGCCCAAATTACCATCCTTTCCTGCAGCCGTCCAGTGTCATGAAGAGACTCAGAGGTGTAACTGTAAACACACGCGTGTCCCAGGACAGCCCGGCCCGCTCGTATGACTTTACCTTCATAAAGGAACATCTGAGCGCTCTTTCATAGCTCAGGAGACTTCATGGAGTGATGGGGAACCTTTTGGACTCCATGGGCTCACATTGTTCAAGGGCGTAGTCAAAGCCCCCCATGATTTTGTATTAGGATACAGTAAAACCCACGCCATCGCTCCTGTTCGTGTCACTGTGTGTCAAGAGCTGAGATTCAGATATGATAATGAGCGTTTGCTTTCTGACCGATCACAGCAGAGCAGCTCTCGGAGAGGCGGGGCTTAGAGAGACTGGATCTTTGATTGATCCGTTTCAGACACACACACTGTGATGATGTGCAGTGGAGATTATGAGATAATGATTTTTTGACCTTTGATGCGTGTAAACCTGTCATAGGAGACGCCAAAACTAAATCAAGAGCCTAAAATAGCATAATGGGGCACTTTAACAGAGTCAGGATGTTTTAAGTGAAAACAAGTAATTGTAATAAGCATTGTGTATTCACATTTTGATTTTGAAGTGGGTTTTTTAGCGTTGAATAATCATCTTGTGGACTGTTTATATTCTTTTGGATGTTTATTGAGGCCCTTATTTTATTTTCTATTACTTTATTTCATTTTATTTTTTATTTATTTTTATTAATTTTTATTTTATTTTATTAATATATTTGAGTCCCTCTCATGTTGGTGCTGTAATTGTATCTGTGTAAATAAGTCTTTTAATAAATACTGTTTTTGTTTAGTCTGCACTTGCCATCGTTCATTTATTTAAAGAGGTGTGGAACTAAAGCGAGTGTTTTAAAGAAGCGACAGCTGTGTGTGTGTGTGTGCGTGCGTGTGTGTGCGTGTGCGTGCGTGTGCGTGTGTGCGTGTGTGTGCGTGTGTGCGTGTGTGTGCGTGTGTGCGCGTGAGTGTGTGTGCGTGTGTGTGTGCGCGTGTGTGTGTGTGTGTGTGTGTGTGTGTGTGTGTGTGTGTGTGTGTGCGTGTGTGTGTGTGTGAGAGCAGTGGAAACACTGTGTCTGAAAGGGTGAAAGTGATGGCGGCCGGTCACACACAGACGACACTCACGAGTCACGACACACACGTTTTGTGTTTGTGTGTGTTGATGCAATTGTGCATATAGTCAATGTTATTAGTGCATTTTAAAATCATTATTATCTAATTAATCACATTTTTCATTTGATGACATTTATAATATAAATCTAAATATACGGGCTCTTGAATGCTTGATTCTGATTGGTTGATGGACGTCCTAAGGTGTGCAGTGATTCTCAGACGCACGGCTAAAGTAGTTCCAGCCGGTTTTGTCCGCATTACAGCTCCATATCACTGCGCCTCCTCACAGCTGACGTCAGCAAAAGAGCCAAAACACAATAAAAGCAAATAAATATAACACACAATAGGACAAACTACTTCCATGTTTTTCTAAAATAAAGTGACCTTTTATTATCGATGGCCCTCTCTCCCACAACACACACACACGCATACACACACACACACACACACACACACACACACACACACACACACACACACACACACACACACACACACACCAGAGGTGGGGGACTAGAGTCACATGACTTGACTCGAGTCAGACTTAAATCGCACTTTTAGGACTTGCTTGACAAATATTAATAAAAGACTTGACTTGACTTTGACTTGATGTTCATGACTTGAGACTTGACTCGGACTTGAGTTAAATGACTCGAAATAACTTGTTTTTGTTTAATAGATATCAGTTTTTGAACGCGCCGCAACTTAACCACGTGACACAGCAGGCGAGCAGAGAGAGCTAACGTAAGAGACAGACGTGAATGAACCGGAATGAACATGGAAGGCGCTAGGCCAAGTTTCCCTGGTAATCAGTCACTCACGGATCATGGCACGCCCATGCTCGCACCCGCGTTCAGTGTTGCCAGATTGGGCGGGTTCCGAGCCGCGCTGTATCTATCATTTTCATACGAAGAGGTTGCGATGATGAGTTCAAAATTTGCACAAAAAAACCCTTGTGTGTGTGTGCGTGTGTTATACGGAATATCTGCGGGAGTGTTACTACTATCTCAGTTCACAGATTGTTTGTTTCTATATAAAAATGTCGACACAATGTAAAGTATTTGCTCTGGCTCTTGTTTTCAGTCATTTTCTCCGTGTGTGCTTGTTGTCATCTGTTGTCATTGTAGGCTACTGGCGGTTCGTCGGTGTTGTATTTGTGATTGGACAGCTGGGTCAAAGTCAATTAGCGGATTTTTGACAAATTATGCAACTAAATTCTCCCATTGATAGAAATTATATAAATAAATGTTTAAATCCCTCCAACACTGCACAAATGTAAAACATTTTAGTAAAACATGATTAAAGTGAGTAATTTTACATTTTGCCTTTTTTTTCTTCATTTGGGGTCAAAAAGACCCAGATAACTTACATAAATTGCATTTTAAGCCAATTAAGCAAAAAATATATCAAATTAAAAATAAAACCATCGATTAGACACAGGTCAGAAAAAACGGGTATAACACTTGACATTCTGTCCCCCTCACTTCTGAAATGATGGCTACGCCGCTAAAATCAGTCGACTATTACTGAAGAAATACAGAAAGCCTTTATTTCATCATGGCTTTAATATTTTAAAAACAGGTGACAAGTACGTGTGCTGGCTAATGAGCCTTCGTCAGGGTGTGAGCAACAAACACAATCTGAAGTTTATTAGTCATATAACAATCACATGCTCACGCTGTACAGGAGAGAGAACATTCAAAGACTACAAAGAGAACGTGTCTCACCCAATATATTGGCCTAGTTTCAGTTACATTTACATTTTAAGCTATGTAGTTTTAATTTTTAGAATTTTATTGTATTAACAACTCGGCTGTATGTGGACACCTTTCGAGTAGAAATGCATATTGCAATTTTTGTTGCAAATAAAACTACCATAGTCTATAACTACTGTAGTTTTAGCTTATTTTAATATATAAATTCAGTTCCATCATCAAACATGTCTTGCCAGTGACTTGCTTGACCAAAGCTATGACTTGACTTGACTTGCTTGAGGCTTGAAGGTTAAGACTTGAGACTTGGATGGCTTTCCACAAGGTTTAGGAGTGTGTTTATGGGAATTTTTGACCATTCTTCTAGAAGCGCATTTGTGAGGTCAGGCACTGATGTTGGACGAGAAGGCCTGGCTCGCAGTCTCCACTCTAATTCATCCCAAAGGTGTTCTATCGGGATGAGGTCAGGACTCTGTGCAGGCCAGTCAAGTTCCTCCACACCAAACTCGCTCATCCATGTCTTTATGGACCGACGCTTTGTGCACTGGAGCGCAGTCATGTTGGGACAGGAAGGGGCCGTCCCCAAACTGTTCCCACAAAGTTGGGAGCATGAAATTGTCCAAAATGTCTTGGTGTGCTGAAGCATTAAGAGTTCCTTTCACTGGAACTAAGGGGCCAAGCCCAACCCCTGAAAAACAACCCCACACCATAATCCCCCCTCCACCAAACTTTACACTTGGCACAATGCAGTCAGGTAAGTCCCATTCTCATGGCAACCACCAAACCCAGACTCGTCCATGGGATTGTCAGACAGAGAAGCGTGATTGGTCACTCCAGAAAACACGTCTCCATTGCTCTAGAGTCCAGTGGCGGCGTGCTTTACTCCACTGCATCCCACGCTTTGCATTGCACTTGGTGATGTAAGGCTTGGATGAGCTGCTCGGCCATGGAAACCCATTCCATGAAGCTCTCTACGCACTGTTCTTGAGCTCATCTGAAGGCCACAGAAGTTTGGAGGTCTGGAGCTATTGACTCTGCAGAAAGTTGGTGACTTCTGCGCACTGTGACCCTCAGCATGCGCTGACCCCGCTCTGTGATTTCACTTTGTGGCTGAGTTGCTGTTGTTCCCAATCGCTTCCACTTTGTTATAATCCCACTAACAGTTGAGCGTGGAATATTTAGTAGTGAGGAAATGTCAGGAATGGACTTATTGCACAGGTGGCAACCTATCACGGTCCCACGCTTGAGTTCACTGAGCTCCTGAGAGCGACCCATTCTTTCACAAATGTGTGTAGAAGCATCTGCATGCCTAGTGCTTGATTTATACACCTGTGGCCATGAAGGGATTGAACACCTGAACTCAGTAACTCAGGCAATATAGTGTATATCATCAACAAATCAGTACTTGAATCTTTCTGATCAATTTGAATAAATGCATTTTGGAAATATGATTATTTAAATTAAATAAAACAGATGCAAATAGTTAACTGTTTCTTTTATGCATGACTGACAAATATGCACCACATGATGCTTATTAGTTTATGTTGAAACTATAATCCCAATAGATGGAAATTTGATATGCAATTCAAGTCTTAAAATTAGGCACACATATTTTTTGCATGCATTACTTGCGCGTACACTCTGAATGTATTAAACAGATTCAATTAATCTCTAAATGTAGAAGTTGTAATTAAACTGTTATGTGCGGTTACTGAAGCCAGATACGCTGGGAAAATAAGCCACGCGCCGCGCATTATTAGTGTTTTATCATCTCCTGCTGTGTTTCTATTAGATCAGAGTTTGACTGAAATTCAGCAGCTTTTATCAGATCTATAAGAGAAGGAACACTATCACAGAAAGCAGCGCTGCACACTCACCTCTGCGATTTCCATCATAGTTTCCCTGCATTAATAGACTGTTTTTCTGCTGATGTCATGAGGCAATGTGAGCCGAACACTGTACGTCTTTGTTCTGCGTTGCAGTGCTAGTTATTCAGCTCCGTGGCCTTCAGGCCTATGAAACTTTATTGGACAGACTTCTCAAACAAAGCCTTCAGTTTTGTGTGAATCAGAGATGAGGAGCGGCATTTGAGGTGTTGTTGGGATGGCATGGAAAATGCGAGTCAGGGAAAGTAGTTGCAGCAGGAGGCAGGGAACTCCTGTATGCCTTGGCAAACCCTCAAAGGGCTGGGAACTGCTCCCAGAATTCTTTGCACTCGGACCTCTCAGCTTGATTAGAGCGATCACAACGCTTCAAGAGTGCATTGAGTACCGGCTTAGATCAAACAAACAGATAGCAGCTTTTGTAGTGAAAATCTTTTCTAGAAATTTTAGAACCAGACTCAGATGTTACTGTTTAGAACCAATAGCTGTTACTGTGTCAGGTAGGGGTGTGCAACACACTATATTGCCAAAAGTTTTGTGACGCCTGCCTTTTTATGCACATGAATTTTAATGACATCCCATTCTTAATCCATAGGGTTTAATATGGAGTCGGGCCAGCCTTTGCAGCTCTAACAGCTTCAACTCTTCTGGGAAGGCTTTCCACAAGGTTTAGGAGTGTGTTTATGGGAATTTTTGACCATTCTTCTAGAAGGGCATTTGTGAGGTCAGGCACTGATGTTGGACGAGAAGGCCTGGCTCGCAGTCTCTGCTCTAATTCATCCCAAAGGTGTTCTATCGGGATGAGGTCAGGACTCTGTGCAGGCCAGTCAAGTTCCTCCACACCAAACTCACTCATCCATGTCTTTATGGACCGACGCTTTGTGCACTGGAGCGCAGTCATGTTGGGACAGGAAGGGGCCGTCCCCAAACTGTTCCCACAAAGTTGGGAGCATAAAATGGTCCAAAATATCTTGGTATGAGGAAGCATTAAGAGTACCTTTCACTGGAACTAAGGGGCCAAGCCCAACCCCTGAAAAACAACCCCACACCATAATCCCCCCTCCACCAAACTTTACACTTGGCACAATGCAGTCAGGCAAGTCCTGTTCTCCTGGCAACCGCCAAACCCAGACTCGTCCATGGGATTGTCAGACAGAGAAGCGTGATTGGTCACTCCAGAGAACACGTCTCCACTGCTCTAGAGTCCAGTGGCGGCGTGCTTTACTCCACTGCATCCCACGCTTTGCATTGCACTTGGTGATGTAGGGCTTGGTTTTGGTAGCACAACTATTTGTTATAATACAAAATATCTGCAGAAGTCTTACTAGCATCTAATTTCACAGATAGTTGGTTTCTGTATTGTTTCTATGTAAAAATGCAGATACAATGTAAAGTATTTGCTCTGGCTCTTGTTTTAAATTATTTTGTTCCGTTATTATACTTGTTGTTGTCGTCTGTTGAGATTGTACAAGCAGAATTTGATGGTTGGTCGGTGTTGTATTTGCCCCGCCCCTCCTCCACTGTGATTGGATGACTGAGTTAAAAGTGAGTGAGTGCTGTGTTTTTCTCAGAGTTAAACATTCTTCAACTCTCGGTGACCTGTAAAAAATGCAGAGCACTTGAGCGTGAAATAGACCCTCAGCGCCTTGTTATGCTCATGGTGTTTTAAAAGTGCGGCGCTCCCATTGAAAACAATTGGAAATGTACGTCAGCCGCATGAAAAAAAATGCTTTTGTGGACACATGGCCGAACTGTAAAAATTAAATATAGATTAATCCTTATTAAAGCTACTTAAGTTACTCAAGTCAAGATCAGTGAGTGAATTTGCCTTTGTCATTTGTTGTTTGATTATCATTAATGACGGCCTGAAGCAGGAATATTAGGCTGCTGTCACTTTAAGAGCTAATGCACAGATCCAATACACTGATACATATGCGTTTACTTTCTCAACTGTGTATGTTTCCTTAAGACATCACCCACTGTGTTTACGTGAATATTAAAAAAGGCACTTTGACATTCTTGTGTGCATGTTTAAGCGTGTATCCGAAGCCTATTTGCTTATCCGTGCTTGGCTCCGACTCAGAGCATTTACAGAAAGCCACATGGGGAACAGCGTCTCTTTTGCGGCTTAATGTGCTTTTAACAACATTGTTTAATGTCAAACACATCCTGCAGATTAGCAACAGTAGACTGCATTTTACATCACTCACTTATTCAGTTGATTTGGATGTTAAGTTTGGGCTTTTAGGGAAGAACGAAAGTGAAATCACAATAATCGTTTTACCTTGATTGTCTTGTTTTCATAAACACACACACTACAGGGTAAGAGAGTTTCTCATGCTTTCATTTTCAATGTTGCAATACTGTGTCTGACTGGAGAAAGACGGCTGAAAACTAAATGATTGCCAAATGAATGGTTTTGTGTGTTATGCTCTGGTTTGTTTACTTCCCACATGTTTTATAGTTCAAGGAATTCTGACTGGACAGAGTAGCCTAGAAAGAGCGATACAAATCAAGACGCTGTTCCAAGAACAGTAAACAAAGCAGCATATCATTCTCCATCGTTTTTGTTTTGGTTCTTATTTTAAACTCTGCATGCAATGACAGATCCACTACTTTTCTTCTTCTTCTATCCCTCTGAGTGTATGTCCTGTAAATGTCACAACTCAGTGCTGCCCTCTGGTGTCTGGAGTTTAGAAAAGCAATTATACTGCACGTGCAGTTGAGTGTACTTTGAAATCTGCACGGACGCAACTGTGCACGTCATGGAGTGGAATGTGGAAAATAAAGTATAGCCGGCCCTTAACGGGTTATAGTTGATTCGTTATCTGTACGGACCAGGCCCCAAGGTTTGGCAAGCATTTAATTCACAGATTAGTTGCAAAGTTTAACCATCTTAAAGGAGTTAAAGTTTATAATTTCCACGTTTTTAAGTCTTTGCATGTTTTTAATTCCTGAACTGCATTGTTTTATTGTTTTATAATGTTTCCTGTGGTGCACTATATTTAGATCTATGGCATTATATTCAGATGGTGGCATGAAAGGTTGCAGGAATGGGCATTGTAGCCGATCACAGACATGTTGCTTTACACACTAACAAAATGCTTTCATCATAACTATCAGTGCAAACACAATGTAAATAAGAGATGTATTGATTATAACGGGAGTTTTGGTGCGAGTCCAGAACTCAGTCACTGATAAACTCGAGCTGTTTGATTGACAGCTCCAGTGATTGTAAAGGGAGCGTTCTTTGATCGCGTTCTATATATAATTTAATCACCATTTAAATAGCAGATTATTTTCATCCTACTATGAGAAACAATGTGAAGTTGAGCGTTTAGTCACTGGTTTGATTTATTGACACACAGACAAAGAACATCTGACTGTACATGAATCATATCAGAAATCACTGGTCTCAGATCAGGCATTAGAATTCTCACGGTTACTCACATGTTGTGGCATTACTGTCGAGTCCATATCGTAAAAGTCTGTTTGCAAAGCCTGCGACTGATTTCCCAAAGAATCCACAGTGAAATGTAGCGAATACAGATAAATAATGCTCAACTGAGACATTCACATTGTTGAGAATAAATAAGCACATTCCTAGCATTAGGATCCTTTGGAAGGTAATGTTATTTTTTGTCCGTTCTCTTGTTGTCATCTCACTAACACTCCAGGGGGTGGGGCCAAAGTTACAATGATGAAGTAGGCGTTGATCTTCTTCAGCAGGGCGGTCTTTCACCATCTATTATAGACACATTCCACAATGAGTCGTTCACCTTGGTTACAATGAAAGCTGCTTTTGGACTAATAAGGAAGTTTTTGAAACTTACCTGAAACCTGAAACTTACAGGATATTCCTCTATATGTCAAAAGCTCAAGGAAATTTTTATTTATCAGTTCATGAGCCCTTTAAACATTTAGGCCAATTTAAACCATTCAAGCAAAAGAGAACTAGGAACTTGTGCGAACACAGAATTGAGTTCTCTTTCGTGTCTCCTTAAATCTAAAGGTTTGCAGCAAGGCAGGAAAGTATTGGGAAAGAAGGCGGAGCCTCAGAGCCACACCCACTTATTATATCATCGCCATGGACCAGTGGTAGTTTGAATGTGTTTTTACCAGCCATTTCCCAAAGCATTGTTAGCCAACTATGATCGCAAGTTCTGTTGGTAATGATGGAACTTGAGACCATAGTTGGTTTTGGGAAACACTTCAGAGTAAACATTTCCGGAAAGTTCTCTTTGGCAAGCAGTTTTGAACTCCAAAAAAGCACCAAATGAACTTGAAATGACGTCACACCAGTTCGTTCTTCGATTTCGCTTGAAGTATATTGTGATCTTTAAGGTGGTTTGTTGGTTATCAGACTGGGAAACCATCTGGATTTTCCAGCAGTAAAGGAAAACACAACTTATGCTATATCCTTAGACTGCTTTATGGATGGTCTAATAATGATTGATTGTCTCTCTTTTTCTCCACAGCCTGCATCTTTCGCTACAATGCTCTCTCTTTAGTCTACCTTCTGTACCTGCTGCTATTACCCTGGTTTCAATGGCCCAACAAACACACACTACGAGGTAAGAGAGTTTCTCATGCTTTCGTTTCCAGTGTTGCAATACTCTGTCTATCTAGAAAGACGGCTGATTGCAGAAGTATATGATTGCTAAATGAATGTGTTTTGTGTGATATGTTTCATAGTTCAAGAATTCTGACTGGACAGAGTAGCTGAGAAAATTTGGAATCTTGGAAGAATTTGCTGATAAATATTTGATTTCATAATGAGATCTTTGACTTGGACATCTTGGTAAAACTATGTATACACCGATCAGGCATAACATTATGACAGGTGAGGTGAATAACACTAATGATCTCTTCATCACGGCTCCTGTTAGTGGGTGGGATATATTAGGCAGCAAGTGAATATTTTGTTCTCAAAGTTGATGTGTTAGAAGCAGGAAAAATGGGCAAGCGTAAGGATTTGAGAGAGTTTGACAAGGGCCAGATTGTGATGGCTAGACGACTGGGTCAGAGCATCTCCAGAACTGCAGCTCTTGTGGGGTGTTCCCGGTCTGCAGTGGTCAGGATCTATCAAAAGTGCTCCAAGGAAGGAACAGTGGAGAACCGGCCACAGGGTCATGGGCGGCCAAGGCTCACTGATGCACGTGGGGAGCGAAGGCTGGCCCGTGTGGTCCGATCAAACAGACGAGCTACTGGAGCTCAAACTGCTCAAGAAGTTAATGCTGGTTCTGATAGAAAGGTGTCAGAATACACAGAGCATCTCAGTTTGTTGTGTTGTTGCAGACCATTTACACTCTTTCATGGAAACGGTATTCCCTGGTGGCTGTGGCTGTGGCTCTTCCAGCAGGATAATGCTCCTGACACAAAGCACAAATGGTTCAGCAACGAGTTTGAGGTGTTGACTTGGCCACCAAATTCCCCAGATCTCAATCCAATCGAGCATCTGTGGGATGTGCTGAACAAATAAGTCCGATCCATGGAGGCCCCACCTCGCAACTTACAGGACTTAAAGGATCTGCTGCTAACATCTTGGTGCCAGATACCACAGCCCACCTTCAGGGGTCTAGTGGAGTCCATGCCTCGATGGGTCAGGGCTGAGCAGGGCAGCAAAAGAGGGACCAACACAATATTAGGTTATTGGTCATAATGTTATGCCTGATCGGGGTGTGTGTGTGTGTGTGTGTGTGTGTGTGTGTGTGTGTATGTATATATATATATATATATATATATATATATATATATATATATATATATATATATATATATATATATATATATATATATATATATATACATGTATGTGTTTGTGTATTATGTAATGATACAATAAAATAAAATAAAAATAAAACTATCCCTGCCAGTCTAGTAAGGGCTGAAACTCAAGACTATCAGTCTGACTGCCAAACCACAGCTTGACTGACCTTGATAATAGAGGAATCCATTATAAACCACGACACATTCATTCCTGCTGTATTAGACATCACAAAACCACAGAGATCCACAAAGCCTGAACCATGATGGAATAAACAAAAGTTTCTTTGGCTCTCAAACGGCTTTTCCCATCCGAGCACCTGACTGCGTAATGTGTAGGGGTCAGGGGTCGGATCCAGCTCTGTGGCTTTGGCAGGCGCGTCAGTGACGGGAAGCCAGCCCGTTTATCTTTGGGCTTTAGTCCAGATCTCTCCAGCTCATAGCAGGTGATCATCAGAGGCACTGTGTATTTGATAACTGGGCTTAACAAGGTGCTGAGGAGCGGATGATGGTTTGATGCTCTAGCGTTGAGTCAGAACAGAAGTATGTGGCATAATAACAGCACTCAGACTAATTGTGTCTGTCACCACCATCATTAAATACAGTTCTGCGCCTCTTCTGGAACCAAGTATATGTAAGATACTAGAGATCTATCAATAATATTCCCATTCATAGGAGCTGCATGAACCTGGAAGAGTTCAAATTAACATAAATATAAAATAAAGAATAAAATAAACATTAATTAAAAATATAAATTTTGAAAAGAAATATTTCAGCTAGTTGATAGGGCTCTTGTGGGGTGTTCCCGGTCTGCAGTGGTCAGGATCTATCAAAAGTGCTCCAAGGAAGGAACAGTGGTGAACCGGCCACAGGGTCATGGGCGGCCAAGGCTCATTGATGCACGTGGGGAGCGAAGGCTGGCCCGTGTGGTCCGATCAAACAGACGAGCTACTGGAGCTCAAACTGCTCAAGAAGTTAATGCTGGTTCTGATAGAAAGGTGTCAGAATACACAGAGCATCTCAGTTTGTTGCGTATGGGGCGGCATAGCCGCTGACCAGTCAGGGTGCCCATGCTGACCCCTGTCCACCGCCGAAAGCACCAACAGTGGCACGTGAGCATCAGAACTGGACCACGGAGCAATGGAAGAAGGTGGCCTGGTCTGATGAATCACGTGTTCTTTTACATCACGTGGATGGCCGGGTGCGTGTGCGTGGCTTACCTGGGAAACACATGGCACCAGGATGCACTATGGGAAGAAGGCGAGCCGGCGGAGGCAGTGTGATGCTTTGGGCAATGTTCTGCTGGGAAACCTTGGGTCCTGCCATCCATGTGGATGTTACTTTGACACGTACCACCTACCTAAGCATTGTTGCAGACCATGTACAGCCTTTCATGGAAACGGTATTCCCTGGTGGCTGTGGCTCTTCCAGCAGGATAATGCTCCTGACACAAAGCACAAATGCTTCAGGAATGGTTTGAGGAGCACAACAACGAGTTTGAGGTGTTGACTTGACCTCCAAATTCCCCAGATCTCATTCCAGTCGAGCATCTGTGGGATGTGCTGAACAAACAAGTCCGATCCATGGAGGCCCCACCTCGCAACTTAGAGGACTTAAAGGATCTGCTGCTAACATCTTGGTGCCAGATACCACAGCACACCTTCAGGGGTCTAGTGGAGTCCATGCCTCGACGGGTCAGCCAAAGGGGGACCAACACGATATTAGGAAGGTGGTCATAATGCTATGCCTGGTTTATGTATCTGCTTTTGCGGGACACGTGTGGAGAGATAAATTTACTACTATTACACTCTATAAATACTGATTTACATTAGTTGGAATGGCCTATTTGCCATTATGTTGGATGATAGCGTTTTAAATCAGTTAACTTGCCCAGGTTGGAGTGATGCAGTGTAATTTAGTCTTCGTGATCTAGTGGGTAAGAATCACACTTTATACCAAAATAAATGTCCTTAAGTAGCTAGTTTGTGACGTGTTTCTGGAGCTGTTCATAACGGTGGAGCCGTGATGACCCTGTGCACAGTGGCATGATGAGCTCATGTTGGGCGTTCACTCTTATTCTGTTGCCATAACAGTTCACGTGTGTCTGGTTCTTTGTTGGATGGGCATGAGAACCAACATTTCAGCGTCTGATTCGCATTATTGTAATTCCTGTAAATATGTTTATGCTTCTGCTGTGCTGTATTAAAAAGTCTAAAACAAAGACATTAGAATGGCTAGATCCACTGGAGGGAAATATCCATATCCTCTATCCATTGTTTTACTACCTGTTTCTGATTTCTTATTGTTGTTATTTCAAAATACAAAATGATCACATTAAGTTGATATTAAATGTTTTCCAGCAGTCATCATGTTTGTTTGTTTAACTGTGAAATCGGTGGCGTCGTTTAAAACGAATTTGGGATGATATGCCAGAACCATTTCAGTTTTTGGGATCAATATTTTGAGCCTTTTTATACAACAACACTGATTGAATATTTAATTGTGCATGCCCTTTTACCCTATTTTCACACTTGGATTATATTTGGTGTCATATAATGCTCTTTTACAGTTAATCTTTAAAACACTAATAGTTGTAGAACAGTCTTAAATGTAATGAATCTGTACTTTATAATGTTATGATACCTGTGGCGAGGCGGGGGACCGTGAGAGTGGGCCGGTGGCGAATGTTAATGAGCGTCAGCTGTGCGCCACACCGGCCTTGCCTCATGGAGGAGTGACGGGAGTATAAAAGGAGGAGCGACGACATGGCAAGACGAGAGAGGACCAGGCCTGGAGTTTATTTTGTGTTTTGTTTTGTGTATGTAGGCGGCAGTCGGCCGTGAGGGGCTGCCGCCGACGTTATGGTTTGTTTTGTTTTTGATTAAAGTTTTTAAATGTTCGCCGGTTCCCGCCTCCTTCTTCCCTGATCGTTCATTGTCGTTACAATACCTAACAACTCACCTTAGTCTTTAGTGTTTTATTTATTTATTGAAACAAAACTTTTTAGCATTCGTGTTTTATCTGAAATAAATATTATAATAATCATAAAAACAATATTACTTTACCATTATATAATTATAATAAAATATCTATCAGCTTATCTGTATTATTATCAGTAGGGATGTAATATATCGGCCACCATATCGGTATCAGCCGATACAGACTATATTGCTAAAAGTGTTAGGACGCCTCCTTTACATGCACATGAGCTTTAATGCCATCCCATTCTTAATCCGTAGGGTTTAATATGGAGTTGGTCCACCCTTTGCAGCTCTAACAGCTTCAGCTCTTCTGGGAAGGCTTTCCACAAGGTTTAGGAGTGTGTTTATGGGAATTTTTGACCATTCTTCTAGAAGCGCATTTGTGAGGTCAGGCACTGATGTTGGACGAGAAGGCCTGGCTCGCAGTCTCCGCTCTAATTCATCCCAAAGGTGTTCTGTCGGGATGAGGTCAGGACTCTGTGCAGGCCAGTCAAGTTCCTCCACACCAAACTCGCTCATCCATGTCTTTATGGACCGACGCTTTGTGCACTGGAGCGCAGTCATGTTGGGACAGGAAGGGGCCGTCCCCAAACTGTTCCCACAAAGTTGGGAGCATGAAATTGTCCAAAATGTCTTGGTATGCGGAAGCATTAAGAGTACCTTTCACTGGAACTAACCCCCGAAAAACAGAAGCGTGTGTAGAAGCGTCTGCATGCCTAGTGCTTGATTTATACACCTGTGGCCATGAAGGGATTGAACACCTGAACTCAGTTGTGTTTTCATGGTTTATGGGGACTATCCATAGACATAGGATTTTTATACTGTACAAACTGTATATTCTACCCTCTAACCCTAAACATCACAGGAACGTGCAAAACACTAGATTTTAATAAAAACATGTTTTGGTTGATTTATAACCTTTTTAACTAGTGAGGACCAGTAAAATGTCATAATATTTCACTGTTTTACTGAGTGCGTTTAAGTATAGCTAAACACACACACACACACACACACACACACACACTTCTAATAATAACATAAAAGGTTGTTTTGCGCCATTGCTTTGGCAAAGAATTTGTCAAACAAACTAAAATTAAAGCACAATATGGCTTTGTGCTACAAAGCTACTTTGCGCTGCGTGCTCACTTAGCTCACGCGATCAGCTCAAGTGATCCGGTGTTTTCCGCGTTTCAGAGAGACTCAGTTCACAGTGAATGAATGCAGTGAACTCTATCTGTACATGTGCTGTGAGTTTAGCGTGCATTTGGCAACATAGCGGGCACCAGTTACGCATAACTTTCATATTTGCATTGTGGGCGGATGATTACTGCATTTCTCTAGATTTGTAATGAGACATGTAAACCTGTTCTCACAGAAACGGTAGTTTTCCGCTAAAATACACACACTGAACATGGGTTGGGGCTCTTCATTTTGAAGTCATGCATTGAGCTGTGGGAAACGCCGGTGTCTCATGTCTATGGATTAGCTTTATTGTTTTGTCAGAGAAGTAGGAAATGTGCCGATTGCTTCAACCTGGTGGTGCAAAATTCCTGTTCGAATGACGGTCGTCTGCATGCCTTTTCACAGAGGATAATCTGGCACTGAGAGTCACAGCCAGCCGTAGTAAAACGAACCCTGACGGTGAACAGGATTAATGCTTTTAATGAAAACCATCTTGCTTTTTCCCTACTGTGGATTAGCTGCACATTCTGTGGCCGGGAAATCCTGGGAAGGCCAGGCCAGTCGTGAACAATCCGAGGCTTAGGAGAAGAAGAAAGCTGTAGGAAAATGTAGATCACCACTACAGGGTACATTTGGGTCAAACTCACATTCATACTCATACTATTTTGGTTTAAAGCTTGTTAAGTTCAGAATAGCTTGTTCTGGTCACTGACTTGGTTACCTTTGACCTTTCACTGTAATGACTGTCATTGACTTGTGTCTCAGACGGCACACCCACTCATGCTTTCTGATGAATATTGCATACAAAAATGATCGTTCTCAAAACTCAAAAAAGTCCAACATGATGGTTGACTTACACCAATGAGGTCATTTTCAACCGTTTGAGGTCAACATGAAATTAATCCAAGCCCATTTTTACCTTTGCACTTAAAAAGGCCTAAATTTAAGATGTTTGTATTTGAATTGCATAATTTCTATTAATTTGGATTACAGAGTTTTAACAAAAACCGTTAACCATAATGTGATGCATATTTGTCAGTACTAATAAACTCAATGTGTTTTAAATACACAATAACAGGGTTTATACATTTATCATAACTCAGTCTCACACATTGTAACTAATCGAATATAGCCCTATTTGAGCCTTGGCCGCCCATGACCCTGTGGCCGGTTCTCCACTGTTCCTTCCTTGGAGCACTTTTGATAGATCCTGACCACTGCAGACCGGGAACACCCCACAAGAGCTGCAGTTTTGGAGATGCTCTGACCCAGTCGTCTAGCCATCACAATTTGGCCCTTGTCAAACTCGCTCAAATCCTTACGCTTGCCCATTTTTCCTGCTTCTAACACATCAACTCTGAGGACAAAATGTTCACTTGCTGCCGAATATATCCCACCCACTAACAGGAGCCGTGATGAAGAGATCATCAGTGTTATTCACTTCACCTGGTCATAATGTTATGCCTGATCGGTGTAAATAATAGGCCTATTGCAATATCTCTAAAGGCCCTGATATACTTCAAGTGAAATTGAAGAGTGAACTAGTGTGATGTTATTTCAAGAACAACTCAATAAGTTTGTTTTGAAACAGCTTGCCAAAGTGAACTTTCCAGAAAAATTTGCTCCGGCCGGTAAACACCTCTGAACTACCATTGGTCTGTGCTGATGATGTAATAGGTGGGTGTGGCTCAGAGGCTCCGCCTTCTTTGACGTATAAATCTTCTTGTTTTACCACCCAGCCCTACATTCTGTATAATTTATTAGACATTACGTTGTAATATCATAATTCTTGATTAGATATAATAGATATGTTTTCATCTTGGTTTGGCACTTGATCATTTTCCATTAAAGATTATTTAAAGTGTTTTATTTAATAATTGCTATGTTGTTCTAAATTTTCCACTCAAGTGCACACTGGTATGTCAGGGCGATGAGACTTTCCGCATGCCTTCCCACCACTGTATGTGGGAGCGGAGCGTCCCGGAAAGCGTCGGCGCTCTCTGGGGTGTGTTTGCCACGTGCCCCCCACTGCCAGACCCCAGTCACTTCAGAGACTCGCTTACCAACATTCACTTCCTCAACCACAGGAAGCTTGTGATACTCGCGGGAAGAGTAGTTTTTGAGTCATCTTGAAGCATTGTTTGTTTTGATTAACTAGTATATATAACATTTCATGAAATATTAGCTAAACAAATTTTTAACAAATGACACCAGGGTTATTGCTGACTATTTAGATGACTGTATTTTTGGCCATGTTTTTTTATACCCTACTTTGAGCCATTACTACTTCGGATTTAAGTCTTAATAGTTAATTAGCAGACATCTTTCCAACAAACCACACAATTTGAGGTGTCGTTCATGTTCAGAATTCAAATAATTAGGATTACAGGGGGTTTTTTTTCCTTCGGTCAAAAATTACAAATTATAAACTTCATCAGATTGGGATGACACTTGGTGACTTTTGTCACTTTAGCTATGTGAACACACACAAAAATAACGGACATGATTCGGATATGTTAAAGGGTCGAAAAATATAGTCAGACTCGGCTCCATCGCGGTCAAAAATGACCGACATAGGAAATGAATGAGAAATATGAAAACTCAGAGAATCTTTTGGAAGTACAAACTACAAATGAGCTATAATGCTGAAAAAAGTGCACAGCAATGAAGGGGTGACACTCTAAAACATCAGGAGTACAAAACAGACACATCCACCCCTTCTGCCCACACACACACACACACACACACACGTGTGTATATATATATGAACTAACACGACTATAACACAGAGCAAGTTTTTGCAAAATGTGTGAAATAAAATTAATAATTCAGCTACAAAGCAGTAAAAAAAAAAAAAAAAAAAAAAAACAGCAAAAGGTTACACAAGAGTACAAAACAGACACACCCACTTAAACACACACTCACTTACTCACACACAGAGACTCACACACAACACACTATTACACACACAAATGAACTGGTGTGGCTCTATATATATGGTAAAATTGAGCCAAAAGACTCAAATAAGAGGTTGAAAACATGATCAGACCTGGATTGATTAAGCTGTGATAAAGCTTATCTGTTAATTTTTCTTAAATTTTTATTGAATTTTGATGTTTTGTGTAACAAAATGTCCTCTCTGTTCAGGTTTGACTGTAGTCAAATGAATGCAAAACGGACACTTCAAATCAACATTTAAAAAAAAACTAAACCTTGACAAAAAGTAGTCTTTGAGAATATATAAGCCACTTTAAAAGGGTTATATGGGAATGTAGTGGTCACACCAGGACATTACATCAGTTTTTCTTTTTTTACTGCCACCAGATGGCACTAATCTACCTTCAGAAATGTGGATTTTAAATGCCTTGTCTTTTAGCATAAAATACTGCTTTAATTGAAAAATAATAAATAAAATAAAAAACATTTTTGATAAAAATAGTGTATTGTTTTCACTAGGGAAAAATAGCTAATAAAAAATTTATAAATATTGCGTAGTATCATAAAATATTATTGAACAAAAATATATCACATTGGCATTGGTTTTCCTGGGGGATGACTTATTTCTTGCATAAGTCATCTCCTCATGATGCTGGCCACCTCTGGTAAGTCAAAAGACAGTGAGACTTAGGCAATTTTACAAGCTTTTCAAGATGGCAGCTGCATCAAGAAGAACGACAACCTACTCAACCTCTGAAGTTATTGGTTCAGTTTTTTGTGTTTTCTGAGAAACCTGAAAAATATGACTTGGGCAATTATTTTAGGAAGGTGACGATATTCTGGTCTTTAGCGACCCGGATTTAAATCTAATACGGATAGATTTTGTGGTATATTACAATTATCTGCATTGGCCAATAAGTCTTTTTTGTTTGGCCAATGTGTTGTAAGTGGGACAAAATTTTATTTTGACAGCACCAAGAACAGGATATATATATATCGGCCACAACTTCAAAATATCGGCATATCATTGGGTCGGATTGCTTTCTCGACACTGAATCGCTCCAGAGTTTGTTTCCAATGGGGACGAGAGCACCTCGTTCAGGCGATCTTAGACCGGTTGTTTTGGTGCGGATTAGGGATGCATGACATATCAGCCAAAATTTATAATAATTTATAATGTTATCATTTTCGGCCCGATAAGAACATTTGTCCAATATATTAAAGCTGATAAATAATGTATTATTTCCTTCAGCTGAGACACTTCAGATGTTACGGTTCTTCATGATGGTTTTGATTTGCTTGAAATACGATTGGAATCACCTCATAAAAGGAAAATACAGTTCAGAGCAACATGAGCAGCACAAATCTGTCATATCAGCTACATAAAACTATAACGAGAACATCATAATTGTGTGCTTGGGCCATGGATTTAATGGTGAGAGTTTTGTTTTTGTAATCAGGCTCTCAAAAATTATTATAAAATATAAAAATTTGGATTTAGATTTATCAGCTGATATATCGGTTATCGGCTTTCAAATATAAAGAATTTTTTGTTATCGTATCGTATCGTTTACACGGCACACTTTTCTTTTCCTGTTTTGACATGTTTCCTATTGAAACTTGTTGGAGTTGGCGATATATTGAAATAATTGCTATTTTTTGCAATAGCAAGGTGCAACGGTCACATTTATTGTTGTTCAGCTACTTTTTGCAGGTGAAATCTAATCATTTTAGGAATACACGCAATTGGGAACGTTGCATTGGGGGGAAAAATCCCACGACGGGTTTAAGTTGCTCACATAGATGACAGTAATGTAATATGACTAAGGGAATTTTCAGTAGTTGTCCACCGATATATCGGCCGATATGTGGCATTTTTTTAATTATCGGCATTGGTCAATTTAATGGCTTTTAATAGTGAGAGTTTTGTTTTTGTAATCAGGCTCTCAAAAATTATATAACATTTTGGATTTAGATTTATCGTCCAATATATCGGTTATCAGCTTTCAAATATAAAGAATTACCGGTTATCGTATCGGCCATATCGGTGCATCCCCAGCGCAGATCCGAGCGCGATTGCTGTGTTGAACTGAACTAAGGGAAAAAACATGCCTGGTTCTGAAAATGAAATGAGCCAGGTGTGAAAACTTCCTAAGAATCCTTTCAATTTGGTCACCTAAGATTAAACAAGAGTTTGAAAAGCACTGAAAATCCAATTGTGTTTGGTTATATTACACTGCAGTGATTCGCCAAGATAAACCTGTGTATAACAACAGAATAATAGGCTGAAAATATCCCAGCGCTGTGACGTGTAAAATCTCTTGCTTGGCCTGGTAAGGCAGACTGTTATTCTTTCCTTAGTAACTCAGTAACTCTACACCATTTTTGGGGTCTCAAGTGCTCTGGAGCTCCTATACTTGTTAAAACAATCACGGCTACACGTGTCAAAACACAAGACATCACAGTCTTCTAGTTCTGTGGAAAATCTCATAATGGTCTGCAGATTTCACACACTCCCACTGTAGTGCGGAGCAGGTTAGATGTAAACAGCGGAGCTGCTATCTGTGGCAAAGACTGAAGTGGCCTTTCACTGAATCTCTCTGGAAAGAAAACGCCAAGACAAACTGGAAAGACAAATACAGCTCTGTGTGCCCAGAGCGGTCATTCTTACCCAGGTGTCCTCACTCACCTCGTCTAGCCTATGCGATCCTATCCGTTCTCACATACAGATTCTGAAAATAATCTGTGCGATTTATGAAAGTGTAAAGGCTGTGATTTTAATTAAATAATAATACACGATCAGGCATAACATTATGAGTTGAGCATCTCCAAAAACATTATGAGTTGAGCATCTCCAAAACTGCAGCTCTTGTGGGGTGTTCCCGGTCTGCAGTGGTCAGGATCTATCAAAAGTGCTCCAAGGAAGGAACAGTGGAGAACCGGCCACAGGGTCATGGGCGGCCAAGGCTCATTGATGCACGTGGGGAGCGAAGGCTGGCCCGTGTGGTCGATCAAACAGACGGAGCTACTGGAGCTCAAACTGCTCAAGAAGTTAATGCTGGTTCTGATAGAAAGGTGTCAGAATACACAGAGCATCTCAGTTTGTTGCGTATGGGGCGGCATAGCTGCTGACCAGTCAGGGTGCCCATGCTGACCCCTGTCCACCGCCGAAAGCACCAACAGTGGCACGTGAGCATCAGAACTGGACCACGGGCAATGGAAGAAGGTGGCCTGGTCTGAGGAATCACGTGTTCTTTTACATCACGTGGATGGCCGGGCGCGTGCGTGGCTTCCCTGGGGAACACATGGCACCAGGATGCACTATGGGAAGAAGGCAAGCCGGCGGAGGCAGTGTGATGCTTTGGGCAATGTTCTGCTGGGAAACCTTGGGTCCTGCCATCCATGTGGATGTTACTTTGACACGTACCACCTACCTAAGCATTGTTGCAGACCATGTACAGCCTTTCATGGAAACGGTATTCCCTGGTGGCTGTGGCTCTTCCAGCAGGATAATGCTCCTGACACAAAGCACAAATGCTTCAGGAATGGTTTGAGGAGCACAACAACGAGTTTGAGGTGTTGACTTGACCTCCAAATTCCCCAGATCTCAATCCAATCGAGCATCTGTGGGATGTGCTGAACAAACAGCAGTTTCAGCACAAAAAAAGCAACTCACATTTTAAATGGCAAATCGCAGTTTTAGATATTAGCGATTCGATATTTCCCACAAGTCGTGCAGCCCTAATACCAAGTATGTACTTCAGTTTCCAGTATAAGTGTGTGTTAGGCAAAACAGCTTGAAAGGGAACGGCCCGTCTGATGTCTGTCTAGTAAAACCTTTATTTTACAGGTTACATTATGCAGCAGGGCATTTCCGTCAGTGTTTTACATTAAGGTGTAACCACAGACCTCAGGTGCTGCTCGTTTCAGCCGGTAATTGTCGACTGTGCAACTTCCCTAAAAGTAGTGCTTACTAAGGCACTGTTACTACTCATACGTGCGGTTATTAAACTTTTAGTGTGGTCGTTTGTGGTACGGATATGAATGAAATGATGTGGCTTGTTGAGGAGAGTTGTCCTTTTACTTTTCTAATGCCCGCCTCTGGTCTGCATTGGCTGAACAGCATCTCTTTGCCCCGCCCTCAAACACTGTAGTTCTATCCCTATCAATCCATCCATCAGTCCAATCAGAGCAGAGCAGCTCTCAGAGAGGCGGAGCTTAGAGAAACTGAATCTTTGATCGAACCGTTTTCAGACACTGTGAGAAATGAGGTGATGTACAATAGATATTATGAGAAAATGTTTTTTGACCTTGGATGCATGTAAACCTGTTGTAGGAGACCCCAAAACAACATTAGGAAGCTTTAAAATAGCATAATGGGGCACTTTAAAACAAAGTGTAAAAGCTTGGCCCTAACAGTGACCAGCTGAAGTTTATCTGGGCCTGCCTTTGCATTTTCCCAACTCTCGCAAAAGTTAAACACTCACACATGTGCTTACTTTGCTCCTGTACCTCTGCCCTGTTGGAAAAACACCGTTAGAAATCCCATCTTTGGGTGGCAACAATGTGAATTTTGCAATTAAATATTACAAGAGTTTCTGCAAAGCCTGTAAAGCTATTGTTATGACAACCGACGGGTGGTTGACACATACTGTGTCCATGGACGTTTTTAACCAGGTTTAAACATATGAATCATATTTAGAGGCTAATTTGTGAATGGAAATGTGTAGATTTGTAATAATGACCATCACATCAGTTTTTGGACTTACTCAAACCTCTTTATATACCTCTCTCACACATCCACCATATTTGTAGTTTTTAACACTTTGTATTCATGTTTGTAGTTCTAATTAAATCCTCATCCAACGCACAATATTTATCTATCCATCCATCATTCTATCATCCATCCTTCCATCGACCATTTCTATCATCCATCATTCTATCATCCATCCTTCCATCGACCATTTCTATCATCCATCATTCTATCATCCATCCTTCCATCAACCATTTCTATCATCCATCTATCATCCATCCATCCATCCATCCATCCATACATCATTCTATCATCCATCCATACATTCATCCATCATTCTATCATCCATCTATCCATCCATCATCCATCATTCTATCATCCATCCATCCATACATCATTCTATCATCCATCCATTCATCCATCATTCTGTCATCCATCTATCCATCCATCCATCCATCCATCCATCCATCCTTCTATCATTCATCTATCCATCCATCCATCCATCCATCCATCCATCCATCCATCCATCATTCTATCATTCATCTATCCATCCATCCATCCATCCATCATTCTATCATCCATCTATCCATCCATCCATCCATCCATCCATCATTCTATCATCCATCTATCTATCATCCATCCATCCATCCATCATTCTATCATCCATCTATCCATCCATCCATCCATCATTCTATATTCATCTATCCATCCATCCATCCATCCATCCATCATTCTATCATCCATCTATCTATCATCCATCCATCCATCCATCCATCATTCTTATCATTCATCTATCCATCCATCCATCCATCCATCCATCCATCCATCCATCATTCTATCATCCATCTATCCATCCATCCATCCATCCATCATTCTATCATCCATCTATCATCCATCCATCCATCCATCATTCTATCATCCATCTATCCATCCATCCATCCATCCATCCATCATTCTATCATTCATCTATCAATCCATCCATCCATCCATCCATCCATCATTCTATCATCCATCTATCCATCCATCCATCCATCCATCCATCATTCTATCATTCATCTATCCATCCATCCATCCATCCATCATTCTATCATCCATCTATCCATCCATCCATCCATCCATCCATCCATCATCATCATTCTATCATCCATCTATCTATCATCCATCCATCCATCCATCCATCATTCTATCATCAATCTATCCATCCATCCATCCATCCATCCATCATTCTATCATTCATCTATCCATCCATCCATCCATCCATCCATCCATCCATCATTCTATCATCCATCTATCCATCCATCCATCCATCCATCCATCCATCCATCCATCCATCCATCCATCCATCCATCATTCTATCATCCATCTATCTATCATCCATCCATCCATCCATCCATCCATCATTCTATCATCCATCTATCCATTTCAAGATTCAAGATTCAAGAGTTTTATTTGTCACATACACAGTTATATACAGAATATACAACCGGCAGTGAAATGTAAACAGGTCCGCTCCATGGACAGTGCAAATTCACAGTTAAAAACACAAGGAGGAAATTATATAGAAATAGGATAAAAAAAAAGTACTATCTATATATATATATGTCTATATCTGTAGAATTATAAATAAGTCAAGAGAAAAAAAAGGTAACAAATAAGGATAAAGTGGAATAAAATAATTGAAGTAGACTTATAAATATGTGGTTAACAAATGTATAAAGAGTATAATGTGCAAACAGGTTTATAACAGGTTGTTACACAGTAACAACGAGAACAGAAAGTGCAGTGCAATGACAGTGTATCGATGTTTATCCTGAAGTGAAGTCACGTGATGTTAAGTGACTGAGTTCAGGAGTCTGATGGCCTGGGGAAGAAGCTCCTCCTGAGTCTCTCAGTTTTGGCCATCAGGCTTCGGAAGCACTTACCAGATGGCAGCAGCGTGAAATGAGGGTTTGCAGGGTGATTAGAGTCCTTGATGATCTTAGTAGCTCTACCTTTGCAGCGTTTGGTGTAGACGTCCTGCAGAGACGGGAGAGCTGACCCTGAGATACGCTCGGATAAGCGCACGACTCTTTGCAGGACTTTGCGGTCATGACTGGTGCTGTTCCCATACCACGGCAACGCGACTCCGCCAAGTGGCGCGTTAGAGGAAATTACTCAGAGCAGCAACAATCACGTGATCTCTGTCTCGGAGGATGAAGTTCGGAGAGCACTCAAGCGTGTGGACGTCAGGAAAGCTGCTGGGCCGGATGGTATTTCAGGTCGTGTTCTGCGGTCCTGTGCTGATCAGCTCACCGGGTTGTTTACATCTATCTTTAATGAGTCCCTCGCTACATCTGTGGTCCCCACCTCCTTCAAAAAATCCACCATCATCCCTGTCCCTAAGAACAGTAAACCCTCTTGCCTAAATGACTATCGTCCAGTGGCTCTCACGTCTATAGTCATGAAGGTCTTTGAGAGACTCATTAAAAACACCATTTGCGCCTTCATTCCTGACACTTTGGACCCTCTTCAGTTTGCCTATCGTCCCAATAGATCGACTGAAGATGCCATCTCTCATGTCCTCCACTCCTCCCTCACTCACATCGACAGCAAAAGTGGGAACTACGTAAGACTGCTATTTATTGACTATAGCTCAGCCTTTAACACCATAGTTCCCACCAAGCTAACCTCCAAACTCCTGGATCTCGGCCTGAATCCTTCTCTCTGCCACTGGATTGAGGACTTCCTCACTGGCAGGCCTCAGGTGGTGAGAATAGGCCAGTCCACCTCCACCTCCATCACCCTGAGTGTGGGAGCTCCACAGGGCTGTGTCCTGAGCCCCTGCTCTACTCTCTCTACACGCATGACTGTTTGTCCACACACAGCTCCACCTCTATCATCAAATTTGCTGATGATACTGTTGTCCTGGGCCTCATTTCCAACAACAATGAGACGGCATACTTGGACGAGGTGGAGCATCTAACATCATGGTGCCAGGACAACTGTCTCTCTCTGAATGTTGGCAAGACCAAAGAAATGATTGTGGACTTCAGGAAGAGACAGCAACGGACATACTCCCCCTCATGATCAGCGGGTCACCAGTAGAGAGAGTGAGCAGCTTCAAGTACCTGGGAGTAAACATCTCCGAGGACCTGACCTGGACTGCTCACATTCAGACACAGGTGAAAAAGCCAGGCAAAGACTGTACCACCTGCGCCAGCTGAGGAAATTCAGGGTTTCACCAGCTATCCTGAAAACTTTCTATTTAGGGGCGATAGAAAGTGTTTTAACTCAGTGCATCACAGCGTGGTATGGGAACAGCACCAGTCATGACCGCAAAGCCCTGCAAAGAGTAGTGCGCTTATCCGGCGTATCTCAGGGTCAGCTCTCCCGTCTCTGCAGGACGTCTACACCAAACGCTGCAAAGGTAGAGCTACCAAGATCATCAAGGACTCTAATCACCCTGCAAACCCTCATTTCACGCTGCTACCATCTGGTAAGCGCTTCAAGCCTGATGGCCAAAACTGAGAGACTCAGGAGGAGCTTCTTCCCCAGGCCATCAGACTCCTGAACTTAACATCACGTGACTTCACGTCCAGGATAAACATCGATACACTGACATTGCACTGCACTTTCTGTTCTCGTTGTTACTGTGTAACAACCTGTCATAAACCTGTTTGCACATTATACTCTTTATACATTTGTTAACCACATATTTATAAGTCTACAGTTTACTCACTGCAAAGTCTACTTCAATTATTTTATTCCACTTTATCCTTATTTGTTACCTTTTTTTCTCTTGACTTGATTATTTATAATTCTACAGATATAGACATATATATATATATATATATATATATATATATAGATAGTACTTTTTTTATATCCTATTTCTATTATAATTTCTTCCTTGTGTTTTTAACTGTGAATTTGCACTGTCCATGGAGCGGACCTGTTTACATTTCACTGCCGGTTGTATATTCTGTATATAACTGTGTATGTGACAAATAAAACTCTTGAATCTTGACGCTGTGATGCACTGAGTTAATACACTTTCTATCGCCCCTAAATAGAAAGTTTTCAGGATAGCTGGTGAAACCCTGAATTTCCTCAGCTGGCGCAGGTGGTACAGTCTTTGCCTGGCTTTTTCACCTGTGTCTGAATGTGAGCAGTCCAGGTCAGGTCCTCGGAGATGTTTACTCCCAGGTACTTGAAGCTGCTCACTCTCTCTACTGGTGACCCGCTGATCATGAGGGGGGAGTATGTCCGTTGCTGTCTCTTCCTGAAGTCCACAATCATTTCTTTGGTCTTGCCAACATTCAGAGAGAGACAGTTGTCCTGGCACCATGATGTTAGATGCTAGATGCCATCCATCCATCCATCATTCTATCATTCATCTATCTATCATCCATCCATCCATCCATCCATCATTCTATCATTCATCTATCTATCCATCCATCATCCATCATTCTATCATTCATCTATCTATCCATCCATCATCCATCATTCTATCATTCATCTATCTATCCATCCATCCATCCATCATTCTATCATCCATCTATCTATCCATCTATCTATCGACCATTTCTATCAGACCATCCATCCAATGTTCTGTCATCCATCTATCGTTCTACCTCTCTAGCTCTCTATCATGCTAGCAACATGTTAAATCATGCTAGCAAAATGATGTTAGAAATGTGATACAACATGCTAATTCATGCTAGTACTGTGTTAAATCATGTTAGCATTGTGCTAAAGCATGCTAGCAAAATGATAATAATGCTAGCAGTGTGCCAAATCATGCTAACAATTAAAGTCATGTTAGCAATGTGCTCATTCATACTAACAATGTGATAGAACATGCTAAAAAGTGTTAATTAATGTTAACAATGTGTTAGAACATGTTAGAAATGTGCTAATCCATGTTAACAATGTGTTAAAACATTGCTAACATGGATTAGCACATTACTAGCATGTGTTAAAAAATGCTGACAATTTGTCACACTAGCAGTGTGTTAAAACATGTTAGCAAAATGCTAATTCATACTAACAATGTGTTAGAACATGTTAATTCATGCTAGCATTGTGCTAATTAATGTTAACTTTGTTAAAAATGTCAGCGATGTGGCTAAATAACATTAACAGTGTGGTAAAAAGGTAGCAATGTGCTAATTAATGCTAGCTTGTTAATTCAAGCTAGCAATGCATTAATATGTGTTAATGCTAACAATGTGTTAAAACATGTTAATTCAAGCTAGCAATGTGTTAAAATGTTAGTTCATGCTAGCATAATGCTAATTAATGCTAACAATGTGTGTAAATATATCTGCATTTAAACTCTCTCTCTCTCTCTCTCTCTCTCTCTCTCTCTCTCTCTCGTTTTTTTATATACTGTATTGCCTTTAAAACAGTCAAACTTTAAGCTTTAAAACTTATTCAAACTTTCTGGTCAGGCTTTCACAAGCTAACGTCAAAGTTTGTCTAGATGAAGTATTTTATCTAGCTCTAATTTTGAATGCTTTCGGATGGATAGTTTATGATCTGTACCAGCCTCTTGATCTTCAGTGCACTTCTCTTTTCTGACTGTGTTTTCCCTGTCCGTCCCTCAGGACACACTGGACGTTTCATCAAGGCCCTCTTCTGCACCAGTCTGCTTTTCCTCTCGGCTCACGTCTGCTTCCAGATCTGCCTCTACACTGTCCCCGGCCTGGAGGATGCGCTGGGACACAACTGTAAGTCCAGCTTACTTCAGGTGCATGCGCAAACGCTTAGTCCTTCATTAAGTGTTAAGCTGGTATGATCAGCTGGTGTTGCTGGTCCCCGCTGTGTTTGCTTTCCCTTCCCAAATTGTCCTGAAATTCCCATGTGAGATGCATCAGACATATTTACGGCAGGCTGACCGGAGAGACTCCGCGGGCTTGTGGCCTTTGTGCAAATGTTTCGGTAGCTTTGCAAGGGCACCTGCGGTTGGCTTGTCTTTATGACCGATGTCCAGCACTTTATCCTGAGCACACAAACCCTCTCTCTCTCTCTCTCTCTCTCTCTCTCTCTGTAGGCAGCTCATGGGAGAGACTATCAAGGCATGTCGGAGTGTCCAGGTATGTGGAGAATGTGGAGAATGAGAGCATGTACACGTCAGGCGTCATGTTGAGCTGTTCACGAAAGATCAGTGTTAGATCACAATGTTCAGGCCTGTGAGGAACAGCAAGGCTTTATACTCACCACACGCATTTTTTTGAATAGCGCACTTTCAAAGCAACTTTTGTTATCATTACGTTCATGTGTATAATATCGTAACGTCTTATATCGGCTTTTAACAGATTAGAGCATATAGCTTTTATTTGAGTTTTTCCATGTGAAAGGATTTTCAAGCACTGATTTGAAGAATTTTTATTTTATTTTTCAAATCCATTTTATTGAAAATCATTGTTAATGTCACATTTAACAGATTAGTGCTGGGTGAAAATGCACTTTTTAAAACCCTATTTGTGATAGACAAGAATTTTTTTATTATTATTTGATGTATTTTAGACTGATTTTCTTTTGTTTTCTTTTATTTAATTTATTATTATTTTGTTGTATTATTTAATTTTTATTCATTTAATTATTTTATTTATTTTTATTAATTTTATTATTTTATTATATTTATTATTTTATTTATTTTTATTAATTTTATTATTTTATTAATTTTATTATTTTATTAATTTTATTATTTTATTATTTTATTATTTTTATTATTTTATTATTTTATTTATTTGTATTAATTTTATTATTTTATTAATTTTATTATTTTATTAATTTTATTATTTTATTATATTTATTATTTTATTATTTGATTTATTTTATTATTTATGTTATTCATGCCCTGTCTGGTGCCACATTGCTGAGATCTGGGTTGCGCTCGCTCCCACAGGCTGCCCCTGGATGACCCTTGGGCTGTGGTGTGGCTCCTGACCCCAGACCTGGGCATCTTCATCATCTCTCTGATCACCCTGATCCTCTGTTGCCGTCTGCTGAAGAAGAGAGAGGAAGGGCTCGTCCCGCACATGTCCTCACTTCTCCATGAGGTGAGCTGAGCGTCTTCTGTTCTCCTTGTGTTCCAGCAGCTCATCATGGGAATGTGTGGAGTAATGTTTCCTCACGGCCGATATACTCATGCTGAAGTTCTTGATAGGACATAAAGACACTAAATATAAAGTGGGACACAAGTCAGTTTCCCTCCTTTTTGTGGTCACTGTATGTTAAAATCTCTTCCTACAATCAAATCTTAAATGTTCATCATTTTGCGCACAATTATATGAAAAGGTTTTGACAGTTCCCTAATGCCTCTGCTACGTGTCAGTCTAAGTGAAACTTTAATTTAACTGTTTATTATTATTATTATTAGTAGTATTTGGTGGACATTCTGGTTTTCCTTGACTCACACCAGTTAATTTAGTTCATATTACTCTCTGACGTTTTGCCAAGCAAATGTGATATCCTCAGGAACAATTGCTTTATTGCTGAGTTATAGCTATAAAATATTCTGTACTTACTACTTTTTAGATGCAGGCATCGTGACCACAGAATGCATATGCTCTGTGCCTCCACTTTGTTACGCAATGTTATTGATTTGAGAATTACCTGCCTCTTTATATCATGTAAAAAAACTAATTGTGGTTGATCATTTTATAAGTTGGTCAGGTGGAAGCTTCCTGTCTAAGTGTATCTTATGTTAAGATAAAATATCCTCCAGACAATATGTAAAAAAAATGCCTTGCAATACTAATGTTGCCCATGCCCATAGTGCTATATAGATGTACTCTATATTTCCAAAAGTTTTGGGACGTCTGCTTTTACATGCACATGAACTTGTTTCTATCATGCAGCGCAGTCATGTTGGGACAGGAAGGGGCCATCCCCAAACTGTTCCCACAAAGTTGGGAGCATGAAATTGTCCAAAATGTCTTGGTATGCTGAAGCATTAAGAGTTCCTTTCACTGGAACTAAGGGGCCAAGCCCAACCCCTGAAAAACAACCCCACCCCATAATCCCCCCTCCACCAAGCTTTACACTTGGCACAATGCAGTCAGGCAAGTCCCGTTCTCCTGGCAACCGCCAAACCCAGACTCGTCCATGGGATTGGCAGACAGAGAAGCGTGATTGGTCACTCCAGAGAACACGTCTCCTCTGCTCTAGAGTCCAGTGGCGGCGTGCTTTACACCACTGCATCCCACGCTTTGCATTGCACTTGGTGATGTAAGGCTTGGATGAGCTGCTCGGCCATGGAAACCCATTCCATGAAGCTCTCTACGCACTGTTCTTGAGCTCATCTGAAGGCCACAGAAGTTTGGAGGTCTGGAGCTATTGACTCTGCAGAAAGTTGGCGACTTCTGCGCACTGTGACCCTCAGCATGCGCTGACCCCGCTCTGTGATTTTACGTGGCCTACTACTTTGTGGCTGAGTTGCTGTTGTTCCTGTAAGACCACTGAGTGCGACCAATTCTTTTACAAATGTGTGTAGAAGCGTCTGCAGGCCTAGTGCTTGATTTGTACACCTGTGGCCATGAAGGGATTGAACACCTGAACTCAGGGATTTGGAGGGGCGGCCCAATACTTTTGGCAATATAGTGTATATTAAGGTTTCAATTTATTTGGACTTCTGTACAAAACCACAAAAGTAACTAGTGTTATTTGGAAAGCAGTTTAACTCCTCAAAAGTTCATTGCAAGACTGTTTCTGGCCCAAAAGAGTTGTTCTTCACTGGAATTGTAAATGAAAATATTATGAATGTGAATGTGTGTGTGTGTGTGTGTGTGTGTGTGTGTGTGTGTGGTGTAACCATGGCCACAAGGTCACATGGCAGCTGAAGTCAGAGTTTTGTTTTGCATTAGTGAATAATGCTTGCACAATTCACACAAACATAGCAACAAGAATTAAAAAGAACAAAAAAAGTGAGAAGCTGAGAAGCAGAAGCATTATCCAGCATCACTATGACTATTGCTTGCGTAGTGTTGGTAATTGGACCAAAATCAGACCATCAGGCAGTTTATTGAGGAGTGGTGAGCTATTACTTTTCTTGACTTGGGCCAATGAGCAACACAAAACATCCACTCACAACAAGTAACCACCCGCTACCCATTAACCAATCAACCAAACACACAAACAGCACAAAGCACAAAATGCACTAGAAAATGTAAAAATGTTATTTTGCTTATCTGTGTGAAGGCAGGCTCTAAAGGCCCTGATACACTTAAAAAAAAAACTAATTTCAAATTTTTTTAAACGCTTCATAACTCCCATTGGTCCATGGTGATGATGTAATAGGTGGGTGTGGCTCTGAGGCTCCGCCTTTTTTGAGCTCGGTTAATTTCTTCTATTCAGTCCGTTGAGGTCAGATGTGAGGAAATGCTTGCTGTAGTTTGTACTCTTGTAATCAAAAAGTATGTTGAAATTATACAACGCATACAATTTATCAATGATTTATTAAAAGTTGAACAAAAACTTACTTTTTAGGGCCATATCTGTTTTATTTTTTCTCTCTTTTGTCCATTTTAATGGTTGAATTCAATCAATTTCTAATCGATTAAATTCATCAAACTTTTAACAACTTAATTTTTTTTATTATTATATTGTGTTGGTCCACAGCCCTGACCCGTCGAGGCATGGACTCCACTAGACCTCTGAAAGTGTTTTGTGGTATCTGGCACCAAGATGTTAGCAACAGATCCTTGTTCAGTACATTTCACAGATGCTCGATTGGATTGAGATCTGGGGAATTTGGAGGTCAAGTCAACACCTCAAACTCGTTGTTGTGCTCCTCAAACCATTCCTGAAGCATTTGTGCTTTGTGTCAGGAGCATTATCCTGCTGGAAGAGCCACAGCCACCAGGGAATACCGTTTCCATGAAAGGCTGTACATGGTCTGCAACAATGCTTAGGTAGGTGGTACGTGTCAAAGTAACGTCCACATGGATGGCAGGACCCAAGGTTTCCCAGCAGAACATTGCCCAAAGCATCACACTGCCTCCGCCGGCTCGCCTTCTTCCCATAGTGCATCCTGGTGCCATGTGTTCCCCAGGGAAGCCACGCACATGCACCGGCCATCCACGTGATGTAAAAGAACACGTGATTCATCAGACCAGGCCACCTTCTTCCATTGCCCGCGTGGTCCAGTTCTGATGCTCACGTGCCACTGTTGGTGCTTTCGGCGGTGGACAGGGTCAGCATGGGCACCCTGACTGGTCAGCGCTATGCCGCCCCATACGCAACAAACTGAGATGCTCTGTGTATTCTGACACCTTTCTATCAGAACCAGCATTAACTTCTTGAGCAGTTTGAGCTCCAGTAGCTCGTCTGTTTGATCGGACCACACGGGCAGCCTTCGCCTCCCACGTGCATCAATGAGCCTTGGCCGCCCATGACCCTGTGGCCGGTTCTCCACTGTTCCTTCCTTGGAGCACTTTTGATAGATCCTGACCACTGCAGACCGGGAACACCCCAGAGCTGCAGTTCTGGAGATGCTCTGACCCAGTCGTCTAGCCATCACAATTTGGCCCTTGTCAAACTCACTCAAATCCTTACACTTGCCCATTTTTCCTGCTTCTAACACATCAACTCTGAGGACAAAATGTTCACTTGCTGCCTAATATATCCCACCCACTAACAGGAGCCGTGATGAAGAGATCATCAGTGTTATTCACCTCACCTGTCAGGGGTCATAATGTTATGCTGGTCGGTGTATGTGTAGTTACAGAGAGAATAAAACTTTGCGGATACAGTACAAAACAGCATAAAGAAACTTCTGATGAGATGAAATTAGTCTTTAGTTCAGCTCAGTTGCACAAAAGTTTGGACAGAAATGTTTGACCTGAAGGCTTATGTTTATCAGAGAAATTGTGCTGCTTCAACCTAAAATGTTATTTAAATGAGTTGGAGCAAACTGAAACGCTGCCAATGTGAACGCTTCCTTTTTGAAAATCCCACGATGCATCTCATTCATTTGATTGAGAGAAGGCCAGAGCTGGAATCTAAACAAAGGCATCTTGTATATAGTACACATAGTCATTATTTTAGTACTTTACTTTTGGATGAAGTAGAAAATATTAATATTAAAAACATTTTAAACCATCAAATTCTTTGATTCTCTTTGAACATTGTTCATAGTGATTCCTCAATCTCCACCCTGTGATGTTTTATGTCCCCCCCCCCAAATGTGACTCCATTCCAGCACTACGTACAGCGGCCCAAATATGACAACTTCCTGCTGCTGTTGCCAAGCCAACAACATCAACAAACACTGGCTGGCTCGCCATATGTGTCAGCATAGAAAAATAGGCCCTTTATAAGATCAATTAGCAATAGAGGCCCAAGTGCTTGAGCAGGCGTGCGTGTCTACTTTACTGGAATCTAACAATAGACACCGTTTCAACACTGCTTATATATGAATATCTTTCCCAGATCCAAAGCTGACCTCTGATTTACCCGTCTGACTCGTTTCTACCCTGAAACGCTGTGGTGGCGATGCTACTTTGAAACTGTAGTTTATGAAGTTACAAACTACTCATGATTGAACAGTTAAACTGTAGTCAAGGGGGGTCTTCCAGAAAGCAAGGTTTGTCACGTACACCTTGAACTCCCGGTTGATTAACCCAAACCTTGCTTACTCGAGGTATGCTGGTTCCAAAAAACATGTCCGTGAGTAAGTTCAGACAACTCGGAGTATGTTCCCGGTTAGCACACAAGACATTCTCAACGGAGAGACGAATCGATGAGTCATGGAAACAGATGCTAAGAAAGAGCGCGTCATTCTACTTCCTCTTCTTCTTTTGTTTAATGGCGAGTTACATAACCTACTAAGTGCACATCGCCACATATCTGGTGGTTGTGCAATCATTTTTTCAATCTTTTCGTTTAAGTATTCTTTATTCACAGACTATTCTCTGCACAACCACCAGATATGTTGTTAGTTTGTTGAATGCAGATCCATGTGTGAGATGACAACAAAATAAATAATAAATATATTAGAATTTTAATAACATTAAAACATTACCTTATTATAATAGTGCTTTAGGATTTATATATAATATTGTATATTATATAACTGTAACTATATAGCAGGTGATGTTCAGAGAGTGAGTTGCTATGGTTACTCACAAGTTATGTTCAGAGAACGAGTTGCTATGGTTACTCACAGTTTATATTCAGAGAGTGAATTGCTATGGTTACTCTCAGGTGATGTTCAGAGAGTGAGTTGCTATGGTTACCAGGTATCCGCTTACTTACTCTTAAACACACCCAGTATATGTCACACTGCATAAAGCATCACACTGCCTCCGCCGGGCTCGCCTTCTTCCCATAGTGCATCCTGGTGCCATGTGTTCCCCAGGAAAGCCACACACACGCACCCGCCATCCACGTGATGGAAAAGAACACGTGATTCATCAGACCAGGCCACCTTCTTCCATTGCTCCGTGGTCCAGTTCTGATGCTCACGTGCCACTGTTGGTGCTGGCGGTGGACAGGGGTCAGCATGGGCACCCTGACTGGTCAGCGGCTATGCCGCCCCATACGCAACAAACTGAGATGCTCTGTGTATTCTGACACCTTTCTATCAGAACCAGCATTAACTTCTTGAGCAGTTTGAGCTCCAGTAGCTCGTCTGTTTGATCGGACCACACGGGCCAGCCTTCGCGCTCCCACGTGCATCAATGAGCCTTGGCCGCCATGACCCTGTGGCTGGTTCTCCACTGTTCCTTCCTTGGAGCACTTTTGATAGATCCTGACCACTGCAGACCGGGAACACCCCACAAGAGCTGCAGTTTTGGAGATGCTCTGACCCAGTCGTCTAGCCATCACAATCTGGCCCTTGTCAAACTCGCTCAAATCCTTACGCTTGCCCATTTTTCCTGCTTCTAACACATCAACTTTGAGGACAAAATGTTCACTTGCTGCCTAATATATCCCACCCACTAACAGGAGCCGTGATGAAGAGATCATCAGTGTTATTCACCTCACCTGTCAGGGGTCATAATGTTATGCTGGTCGGTGTATGTGTAGTTACAGAGAGAATAAAACTTTGCGGATACAGTACAAAACAGCATAAAGAAACTTCTGATGAGATGAAATTAGTCTTTAGTTCAGCTCAGTTGCACAAAAGTTTGGACAGAAATGTTTGACCTGAAGGCTTATGTTTATCAGAGAAATTGTGCTGCTTCAACCTAAAATGTTATTTAAATGAGTTGGAGCAAACTGAAACGCTGCCAATGTGAACGCTTCCTTTTTGAAAATCCCACGATGCATCTCATTCATTTGATTGAGAGAAGGCCAGAGCTGGAATCTAAACAAAAGGCATCTTGTATATAGTACACATAGTCATTATTTTAGTACTTTACTTTTTGGATGAAGTAGAAAATATTAATATTAAAAACATTTTTAAACCATCAAATTCTTTGATTCTCTTTGAACATTGTTCATAGTGATTCCTCAATCTCCACCCTGTGATGTTTTATGTCCCCCCCCCCAAATGTGACTCCATTCCAGCACTACGTACAGCGGCCCAAATATGACAACTTCCTGCTGCTGTTGCCAAGCCAACAACATCAACAAACACTGGCTGGCTCGCCATATGTGTCAGCATAGAAAAATAGGCCCTTTATAAGATCAATTAGCAATAGAGGCCCAAGTGCTTGAGCAGGCGTGCGTGTCTACTTTACTGGAATCTAACAATAGACACCGTTTCAACACTGCTTATATATGAATATCTTTCCCAGATCCAAAGCTGACCTCTGATTTACCCGTCTGACTCGTTTCTACCCTGAAAGCGCTGTGGTGGCGATGCTACTTTGAAACTGTAGTTTATGAAGTTACAAACTACTCATGATTGAACAGTTAAACTGTAGTCAAGGGGGGTCTTCCAGAAAGCAAGGTTTGTCACGTACACCTTGAACTCCCGGTTGATTAACCCAAACCTTGCTTACTCGAGGTATGCTGGTTCCAAAAAACATGTCCGTGAGTAAGTTCAGACAACTCGGAGTATGTTCCCGGTTAGCACACAAGACATTCTCAACGGAGAGACGAATCGATGAGTCATGGAAACAGATGCTAAGAAAGAGCGCGTCATTCTACTTCCTCTTCTTCTTTTGTTTAATGGCGAGTTACATAACCTACTAAGTGCACATCGCCACATATCTGGTGGTTGTGCAATCATTTTTTCAATCTTTTCGTTTAAGTATTCTTTATTCACAGACTATTCTCTGCACAACCACCAGATATGTTTGTTAGTTTGTTGAATGCAGATCCATGTGTGAGATGACAACAAAATAAATAATAAATATATTAGAATTTTAATAACATTAAAACATTACCTTATTATAATAGTGCTTTAGGATTTATATATAATATTGTATATTATATAACTGTAACTATATAGCAGGTGATGTTCAGAGAGTGAGTTGCTATGGTTACTCACAAGTTATGTTCAGAGAACGAGTTGCTATGGTTACTCACAGTTTATATTCAGAGAGTGAATTGCTATGGTTACTCTCAGGTGATGTTCAGAGAGTGAGTTGCTATGGTTACCAGGTATCCGCTTACTTACTCTTAAACACACCCAGTATATGTCACACTGCATAAAGCATCACACTGCCTCCGCCGGCTCGCCTTCTTCCCATAGTGCATCCTGGTGCCATGTGTTCCCCAGGGAAGCCACACACACGCACCCGGCCATCCACGTGATGTAAAAGAACACGTGATTCATCAGACCAGGCCACCTTCTTCCATTGCTCCGTGGTCCAGTTCGGATGCTCACGTGCCACTGTTGGTGCTTTCGGCGGTGGACAGGGGTCAGCATGGGCACCCTGACTGGTCAGCGGCTATGCCGCCCCATACGCAACAAACTGAGATGCTCTGTGTATTCTGACACCTTTCTATCAGAACCAGCATTAACTTCTTGAGCAGTTTGAGCTCCAGTAGCTCGTCTGTTTGATCGGACCACACGGGCCAGCCTTCGCTCCCCACGTGCATCAATGAGCCTTGGCCGCCCATGACCCTGCTTTCTGGATGCCCATCTGAAACTACAATTTACAAACCAAAGCGGCAAAAAAAATGTAAGACCACAATGTATTTTAATTAATGTATGAAACAAGATTTTTTAACAAAATGTGAGTTTTTTTACCCACTGGCCTTAGTAAACACCACTAATAGTTTTATTAGGGCTTCAAAACAGTAGCGCTGAAACTCTATTGTAATTGTCAAAATGTCAAAAAATCATTCTCCCCTAAAAGTGATCGGGCAGACCAAACCGTAAGTCGTAGAGACTTGAAACTTTGAGGGATGGTAGTACTCACACCGCCTACAATGTCACCAAAGCTCGTCCCAATCGGCCTGATGAGGGTGCTACAGCGCTCAAAAGTGCATAATGGCTCATAACTCCTAAACCATTTGTTGCAGACTCAACTTAGCAAAATTTTTCGGAAAACGTACTTTTGTGAACTAGTCTTAGGTTTTCGCCCGGAATCAAACCTGTGCAGAGAGGTTCTCTGGAGTCTGATAATCAATAATTATAAAAAAAGTCAAAATTTCGATTGACGCGATGGGACGCCAAAACGTTCGAAGTGGCCTAAAGCAAAAAACGTCTATAGCTACGCAACAGTCAGTCTGATTGACTTGAAAACTGGCATGCGGTGTCTTTGTCAAGGGTGCCGAGACTGCCTTTGAGGACATTCAAGTATCTCAAAATACATGGCCACCGTCAGCCAATGAAGTTTGAGCGGCTGTCAGACTCGCTGGGCCTGTTTGAGAAATTCGATAGAAATTGGCCACCAGGGGGCGCCTTCGCGTTTTTCACGTGCATAAATGCATGATAAATGTGATAATAATTAATAAATAAATGTGATTTTTCGCACTCCATATGGTAGAACCAGTCCATTCTGAGTAACTTTGCCTGTAGGACCGCAGCTGTCAATCGAGCCGTTCGGTAAATATTGGAGATTATTTCAAAAAACAACTTTCACAAATTAGACCTAGGTTTTTGGC
>CM031949.1:58295412-58330412 GCA_018749465.1 Paracanthobrama guichenoti | reverse complement strand
ATCAACCAATCACATGGCAGTTGCTTCAATGCATTTAGGGGTGTGGTCCTGGTCAAGACAATCTCCTGAACTCCAAACTGAATGTCAGAATGGGAAAGAAAGGTGATTTAAGCAATTTTGAGCGTGGCATGGTTGTTGGTGCCAGACGGGCCGGTCTGAGTATTTCACAATCTGCTCAGTTACTGGGATTTTCACGCACAACCATTTCTAGGGTTTACAAAGAATGGTGTGAAAAGGGAAAAACATCCAGTATGCGGCAGTCCTGTGGGCGAAAATGCCTTGTTGATGGAACTGTAACTTTAGAGCTGTGCCTCTATGTGGCCTATTTTTCCATCCTAATACCTGTGACAAAGTCTCTGTCCTCTTCTTTTTAGGAGGACGAAACAGAAGATGAGGATGACGATGTAGAGAGAGAAGACGAGGGAATGTCCTATAGTGAGACTGAGGATGAGGAGGGTCCTTACTCGAGCAGTGGGGCGGCACAGTTGGCTGCCCGCCTGCGTGTCACAGCACAGCGCTTCCTCAGGAACATGGGCCGCATCCTGGCCATCACACTACTGGCACTGGCTGGTGAGAGAATCAGAGAACACACTTAGCAATACAATATGAATAGGGCTTGACATTAACACCCACCAACCCGGCAAATGCAGGTATACTTGGCACTTTGAAAAAATAAATTTTTCAATTGTAGTCTTTTAAAAAGGCGTCTGAAATAATAAATTAAGTGCAATGTAGTGTTGTCAGAAATATAAATTTTTCGATACATATCGATACTGAAATATCTGAAATGCTTCCAATACTAATTTCATGCAGAACAGACACAATATCTGTTGATTGAAACACAAACCACGTAAACACAGTCAGTTCTGTTTGAAGTGAAGGTAAACCGTTGAGAAAGAAAATGCATGTGTAACAGTGTAATGGATCCGTGCGTCAGCTCTTAAAGTGACAGCAGCCTAATAAACCTGCTGACAAATTATGAGATGATATTAAAAATATCTATATGGCAGTTTTTCCCCATGGTATCGATGTCAAAACTGGCCAGTGAAAATGCTGAGTGTCTAATAACTTTGGAGAACCACTAGCCATTAAAAAGTTAATGTCAAGCCCTGAATACAAACAAGAAAAGAGATTGAATGGAAGCGACAAAATACAAGGTCCATTTGTTATTACAATGCTTTGTTTTCAATCCATTCTAAATAGTATGTGTGACTAGAAATTATATAATATCTTGAAAATAGTGCCAAATGGTGTATTTTAAGTACACATACTTTTTGGCTAATATTGCCCATATTCACTTCATGCATCTTAAAGTGTACCGATTGCATGTCTTTCTCTTCCCAGGAATCACTTTACCCTCGGCGTTCTCTGCCTTCTACTTCCTCCTGTTTATTGGAGTGTGCACGTGGTGGGCTTGCCACTTTCCCATCAGCCATCTGGGGTTTAATACACTGTGTGTGATGGTGGCCTTCTTCACAGGGGGACACCTGGTGTGTCTTTACCTGTATCAGAGTTCATTCGCACAAGAGATGTTCTCCCCGGTGGGCCTGTGGGCCAGGTACGGCTCTTCATTTCTCTCTTCACAATCCCTGTACGTTCATAATAACTGCTCGCTTCATTTTCACAGCCCTGTTATTGTTACAGTAATGTCATTTTGGCCAGGTAGTGTACCATACCTAGTTCAACATCCTTGTTTGTCCTGGAACGACATTCCTGGTTACTGTGATTTAGAAGTAGGAAAACACGGAAAGCATTTCCTGGATCAATACCATGGTTTGAGTTAGGGTTAAGCTTAGGGCTGAGTTTGGAATGGTTAGGTTTGGGGTTAGCACTGTGTTTTATTGACAGGAATCTTGTTCCAGGACCAACAAAAGATGTTGATCCAGAAACATGTTCTACTTGGCAGAATAGCACCACCAAGAAATTATTGTGGTGGTAATATGGTGCAGGAATGGTACTTTGATTTGCACCGTGGTACTGTAAACCGTGGCATTTACATTGTTCTACAGTGTGCTTCAAAGAATAGAGTGAGATGCAATAAGATTCCCCCTTTAAAGGTGAAATTTTAATTCACGGTTGCTAAGGGGCATCAAAATGTTTGAGGTGGGCGGGGCCACTTTTACTAAAATAGCGATAACTTGTGAGCGGAATGATATATTTTCACCAAAATTGGTACACATATGTATGGGTTCAATCTTTAGTCACAATAAAATAAATCGCGAGGATGGCCCACTTGGTTGCGCTATAACATGAATAAAAACATGAAAACAGCTATAACTATGCAACAATTAGGTGAATTTACTTGAAAATTGGCATACAGTGTCTTGGTCCAAGGAGCCATGATTGCACATGAAGACATTGGTGTATCTCAAAGGCCAATGAAGTTTGAGTACCTATTACACAAGATTAATGGAGGCCGATCAAGAAGAAACTTGTGGGCATTCGACTCATGGGCCTTAGAGGACTGTGAGAATTTTGAAAGAAGTTTTATGCCTCTGTAATCATGTGGTGTTTCACACATCCACACAATATTCATATATTTTGATAGATCTCCTCATACTGAACACATTTGCCTCAAGAACCACCACTGTCAATAAAATCTTTCATTAAATAAACAGGATTATGTAAAAAAAAAACTACTTTTGCGAACTAGTCCTAATCTGAAAATCTTTTTCACTCAATTGCAGTACAATTTTCTGCAGTACAACCAGTGTTGGACACCCCTGTTCTAGATCAATAATTAAAAAAATAAAATAAAAAGTTGAACTTTACCCTTTGGGTAGCTTTTACAGGGTCAGTTCAAAAATGGGTGTGGCCAAGTGCACACAAAAGCCTATAACTCCTAAACGAAAATTCTAAACTTCACAAAAATAGGTGTGCACATGCGACATATGATTCTAAAGAAGCATGCAAACTTTAATGGAGATCGCCCCATAGGTGGCGCTCTAACTGTTAAAAAGCTTTTAAAAAACCCATGGTAAATTGCCTGTATTGCCTGTAAATGGTGTTTTCTAGATGGAAACATCTTTGCTAAAGCATGTGCATAAATGCCTTAAACAGCTTGAACCCTGATAATTGCTGCTTGCAGCTGTATTTTAATATCATTCTTGTTAATATGTATATCATTTTTTCTATTCTATTATATAGAATTTAAATAGAAATAGAATAGCTATTCTATTAAACCTCTGTTTTGAGAATTTTGCAGAAACCCAGTAAATCTTATATTTGTTCTATGACTTTTATACAGGCATATTATACAGGAATATGCATGCAAATTTAATTGTCCATATTTTAAATGAAGATATGTCATAATAAAACACTATGAATTCAGTTGCTCTCAAATAGGTTTTAATGAAAAGCGAAGAAGTCTGAAATGTACACAACTCATGGAAGTATTGAGTAATAGCACCATGAATGATAACAGTAACAACATGCCTCCCATGCACTTCATTTGTATTACTTTTTGTTAAATATGTCTCTTTAATCTGCATTCATTTTTATTTCTGAGTTATTTTAGTACATCAAGTTTATGGAGGACCAACCCTGCAGAATAAAGAACATTTTTGTAACGGTTTATCCACTGGAGGCAAGTCGCAGAACCCAAGTGCAGTTTAGTGTGATTCAAACTTAAACAAAACATAAAAGAAACAAGGACGTGACATAAACGGAACACTCACCAACAATGGGTTACAGGGAGATACTAGACAAAGACACATGGCAAACATGAGGGCTTAAATACACAGAGACTAATGATAAGGCATAGGACACCTGTGCACAGTGGATTTCCCTTCTGTCTGCCTGACTGTGGTGTGTCTCTGTGTTAAACGAGCAGTCCCGTTCATGTGTGTTCATTACACAAGGCGTGTGTGAGAGCAGGGTGTGTGTGTGTGATGTAAATACGAGTCATTGCGGGACTGAAATAGAGCCTCGGGCTGGGGAGGTGAAGGTGCCGTTTCCTGCCAGCCTTGTGTAACGCGCTGAGACTCGAGCTGTAGATCTGGATCTGGACACTGCATTTCTCCTGACCCATAAATCCCTGCTGACCTCTGCGCTGATGCAGATCACTGTCACAGCTGTCACAGTGAGATAAAACAAAACACATCGCTGTCCTAGACATGCCACATACTGACTCTCATGCATCAAGATTATTAAGACTGTGTGTTAAAGGTGCAATATGTAAGATTTTTGCAGTAAAATATCCAAAAACCACTAGGCCAGTGCTATATATTTTGTTCAGTCGAGTACTTACAATATCCCAAATGTTTCCAACTATGTGTAAATCGTGGGAAAACTGATTTTTAACCAATGAACCGGGACGTGTGAGGGAGTCGTCTGTCAATGACATCATATCCGCGTTACCCTCGGTTTCCCTTTTACTGCCGTAGAAACCATGGCAACAGATGTGGACACCTGCGTAACTTCTAGCGGCACGCCGTTGTAGTTTCGTTCAAACATTACGGACCATGGCAAGCAGACAAAATGAGAAATCAAAAGAGGAGCAGTATTGACGTGGCGTTTTCCAGATGGCGAGAGCTTCGCAAAACAATTTTCAGCTTGACAGAGATGCCCCTCGTGTGCTTTATTAGACGGGTGAGCAAATGCTGTGTCGCTCAACACGATGAAATATTATAATATCCTCAGTATGATGTAGCTACTGCTAGTCTCATACAGCCAACAGTTATAACATTATAACTCTCAACACACTCAGATGCCGTTCAGAAGCAGCATTGTGTTTCCTCACAGGTTTAATTGGTCAAATAAACTGACCTGTACGAGTAGTAATTCAGCACTTACGGGTCGTTCGGTAGAATGAAATGTCATTTCTTTATATCCCTCGGGACTCATGGCGCTGATATCTGTCTCTTATTAGTAATCGCGCCCTGCTTCATATCATCAATCGTGTAGAGGTGTACTGTGTTATTGTTTTGAAGACCCCTAGCGGCGAAAAAATACATAGTGTAGCTTTAAGGCAAGCATCACTATTATTATTGTACATATTGAATGATAGCTCATATTGTACAATTTACATTGAAAGAGGGACCAGAGCCATATGAAAGACTATACCGGTCAAACATTTCGAATAATTATATTGTTTTTGCTCACCAAGGCTGCGTTTATCTGCTCATAACTCCAGTAGATCAGTGTAATACTCCTCCAGTGTAGATCAGCTGTTCTCTGTGTGAATATATAGTAAAGTGTGATTTATTCCTGAGTTTATCATCATTCCTCCAGTCTTCAGTGTCACATGATCCTTCAGGAATCATTCTCATATGAGGATCTGATGCTCAGTTATTAATAATGTTTCATTATCAGTGTTGAAAACTTAATAGTGATACTTTTGTGTCATTATAAGTGTTTTTACTGTCACTTTCATTTAATGCGCCTTGCTGAATAAAAGTATTCATTTCAATTTTTTTAATCACACTTAGCCCAAACTTTTGAATGGTACTGCATCATGGTTTCCACAAACATATTAAGTAGCAAAAACATTGATAATAATCAAAATCCTCATCTGAGAATGATTACTGAAGGATCATGTGACACTGAAGACTGAGTAATGATGATACATTCACAGGAATAAATCACACTTTACTGTATATTCACACAGAGAACAGCTGATTTACATTGTAAAAATATTTCATATTTAATTAATTAAATTATTTCAAACTTTTGAGCTGTAGTGTACATACCAAGACGGTTCATTCATATTACTCTGAATGGGAGAAAGTGCAACAGGCAATATGACAATAAGTCCAAATTGTCAATTTATATCACAGAGACTCTGGTTTTCTTCAGAACATGGAGCATTTATTGTGTTTTCTTTGTTTGGCTCCAGACTCTTTGGCCTGAAGGATGTAATAAAGCCTGGAAACTGCTCTTCTTTCGACCTCGCCCTCAACACACAGCACGACTGGCCCGTGTACGTCAATCCTGGCATCCTCCTGCTCCTGTACATCTCTGTGACCGTTGTGCTGAGGATCAACAGTTACGGTCTGGGCCACAATGACAAGGTGCTTTCACACACTTATTTATTCAATCACAGGGATAATTCAAGTCGCTCGCACCCCATATGTGTGATTCAGCACAGTGAGTGTCAGTGCTGAGAATAAGATAATAAAAGAGCCATAAAGATAGTGCATATCATCTAAAGAGATTCATTGAATTTAATGAATTTTTGGGGGGCTTAACAACTCCTTGTAATGCATTAAAAAAATGTACACACCTGTTGCATTCCTAATGGAACCGACTTAACATTTTGTATCTGAACGTTACTATGTTTTTAAATGTTTTAAAATATGAAATGCCTTTTTATAATTAAAATTTGAGAAACTCTTTGCTATTTAAAATGTTGTTACAGCAACTACAGCAAAAGCCTGTGTGATGCAAGAAAATACATATTTTTATCAATATTTATTTGAATATATCATTATACGAAATGTATAAGAACATATAATGTGAGAATTACCAGTATGGACTCCATTGACTTCAGTGGATTTTATTAAATTACTTTGAATTCATAACTCACGACTGCTCAAAACACACATCATGTCTTCAAACAAAACATATTCATTTTACTTGCGTAAAATGTTACTTTCAGACGGAAAAAAAGGTGATGAACATCCAGAATGCTTCAATGGTTGATCAGCAGGTGGCAGCACTTTTTTTGTGTGCACATGCAAGCATGTTTATAAACAAAATGCAGGAAAAAATGAGTGTGTGAGTGTAGGAAAGAGGCTGAAAGTACATTACAAAATACATAATTTCATGCGTAAAGCCACAGCTCAGTTTCGGGTCAAAACTGACCCGAAACTGCAAAAGGTGTAACTAATTAGTTTAAATGCTTACATCTTTTACAAGTTTATTTAGACTGTCTTAACACATTTCCAAAGTTTCAGTTCCATACTCAAATTCATACCGAATGCATTAGATACAGTAAACCCAAGCATCTTGATCCACTGATTAGCGTGCGTCTCATTGTTTGTGTACTATACTTTGTCTGGGTATATTAACTTGCGTGATGTCTGTGTTTGTGTAGACCCATGAGGGTGGAGCAGTCGAGGCCGTGCAGGCTGAGGCTGGAGAGGAAGTGGAGCTCCGGCCGTGGGAGGACAGGAGTCACAGCAGTGAAGATGACACTAAGGTGAGAGCATAGCCTGAATCAGCATCACACACACCATCATTATCAGACTACAGGAGGAGCTTCACTGCTGTGTTTTCAGAGGCACAGAGACAATGACGTGTGTCCAATGAGTAGTGGTGCAAAACTGAGGGTTCGGTACAACAGGGGAGAGAAAACTAAATATAAAACTGCTTTATTTTTGTTAAACAGTCTTTAATGAACAAATTGTGTCTGTCCTTAAATGAATTCAATTGTAACTAAAAGTTATCTGCTAATGCTGTAAAGTGTGAACTATAGGAGCCCTTACTCACACATTACTATAATATAACAACAGAGCCCAAATTAGCCTAAATTCAATATGTTTAGATATAATAATCAGTACTCAAATAAAACATTGTGTGCAAACATGTCAACTTCACATCAGGCAGTTTTGCATTAACTTCTAAATCTAATTATAAAATTATGTTTTTACTCCAATTCGTTGTTGAAATATAATAATTTACACACAGTGGCAGATTTATTTAAACACACATTAATAATCCAGACATCAGTAACAGGTTCAGTAGAATATAGTGAATATATAGACTAATATAGTGTATAGGCTAATATAATGAATATATAGACTAATATAGGTCATATATAGGCTAATATAGGTCATATATAGGCTAATATAATGAATATAGGCTAATATAATGAATATATAGGCTAATATAGTGAATATATAGGCTAATATAATGAATATATATAGGCTAATATAGTGAATATATAGGCTAATATAATGAATATATAATATATAGGTCATATATAGGCTAATATAGGTCATATATAGGCTAATATAGGTCATATATAGGCTAATATAGTGAATATATAGACTAATATAATGAATATATAGACTAATATAGTGAATATATAGACTAATAATGAATATATAGGCTAATATAATGAATGTATAGGCTAATATAGTGAATATATAGACTAATATAATGAATATATAGGCTAATATAGTGAATATATAGACTAATAATGAATATATAGGCTAATATAATGAATGTATAGGCTAATATAGTGAATATATAGGCTAATATAATGAATATATAGGCTAATATAATGATTATATAGGCTAATATAGGTCATATATAGGCTAATATAGTGAATATATAGGCTAATATAATGAATATATAGGCTAATATAGGTCATATATAGGCTAATATTGTGAATATATAGGCTAATAATGAATATATAGGCTAATATAAAGAAAATATATAGGCTAATATAATGAATATATAGACTAATATAGTGAATATATAGACTAATAATGAATATATAGACTAATATAGTGAATATATAGGCTAATATAATGAATATATAGACTAATATAATGAATATATAGGCTAATATAGGTCATATATAGGCTAATATCATGAATATATAGGCTAATATAGGTCATATATAGGCTAATATAGGTCATATATAGGCTAATATATCATATATAGGCTAATATAGTGATATATAGGCTAATATAATGAATATATAGGCTAATATAGTGAATATATAGACTAATATAGTGAATATATAGGCTAATATAATGAATATATAGAATATATAGCTAATATAGGTCATATATAGGCTAAGATAATGAATATATAGGCTAATATAGGTCATATATAGGCTAATATAATGAATATATAGGCTAATATAGTGAATATATATAGGCTAATATTGTGAATATATATGCTAATATAGTGAATATATAGGCTAATATAGGTCATATATAGGCTAATATCATGAATATATAGGCTAATATCATGAATATATAGGCTAATATAGGTCATATATAGGCTAATATAATGAATATATAGGCTAATATAGTGAATATATATAGGCTAATATTGTGAATATATATGCTAATATAGTGAATATATAGGCTAATATAGGTCATATATAGGCTAATATCATGAATATATAGGCTAATATCATGAATATATAGGCTAATATAGGTCATATATAGGCTAATATAGGTCATATATAGGCTAATATAGGTCATATATAGGCTAATATAATGAATATATAGGCTAATATAATGAATATATAGGCTAATATAGTGAATATATAGACTAATATAGTGAATATATAGGCTAATATAGTGAATATATAGGCTAATATAGTGAATATATAGGCTAATATAGGTCATATATAGGCTAATATAATGAATATATAGGCTAATATAGTGAATATATAGACTAATAATGAATATATAGGCTAATATAATGAATATATAGGCTAATATAATGATTATATAGGCTAATATAGGTCATATATAGACTAATATAGGTCATATATAGGCTAATATAATGAATATATAGGCTAATATAGTGAATATATGACCTATATTAGCCTATATATAGGCTAATATAATGAATATATAGGCTAATATAATGAATATATAGGCTAATATAGTGAATATATAGACTAATATAGTGAATATATAGGTCATATATAGGCTAATATAGGTCATATAGGCTAATATAATGAATATATAGGCTAATATAGTGAATATATAGACTAATATAGTGAATATATAGACTAATATAGTGAATATATAGACTAATAATGAATATATAGGCTAATATAATGAATATATAGGCTAATATAGGTCATATATAGGCTAATATAATGAATATATAGGCTAATATAGTGAATATATAGGCTAATATTGTGAATATATATGCTAATATAATGAATATATAGGCTAATATAGGTCATATATAGGCTAATATCATGAATATATAGGCTAATATCATGAATATATAGGCTAATATAGGTCATATATAGGCTAATATAGTGAATATATAGGCTAATATAGGTCATATATAGGCTAATATAGTGAATATATAGGCTAATATAATGAATATATAGGCTAATATAGTGAATATATAGGCTAATATAGTGAATATATAGGCTAATATAGGTCATATATAGGCTAATATAGTGAATATATAGGCTAATATAATGAATATATAGGCTAATATAGTGAATATATAGGCTAATATAGGTCATATATAGGCTAATATAGTGAATATATAGGCTAATATAGGTCATATATAGGCTAATATAGGTCATGTATAGGCTATTATAGTGAATATATAGGCTGATATAATGAATATATAGGCTAATATAGTGAATATATAGACTAATATAGTGAATATATAGACTAATAATGAATATATAGGCTAATATAATGAATATATAGGCTAATATAGGTCATATATAGGCTAATATAGGTCATATATAGGCTAATATAGGTCATGTATAGGCTATTATAGTGAATATATAGGCTGATATAATGAATATATAGGCTAATATAGTGAATATATAGACTAATATAGTGAATATATAGACTAATAATCAATATATAGGCTAATATAATGAATATATAGGTCATATATAGGCTAATATAATGAATATATAGGCTAATATAATGAATATATAGGCTGATATAATGAATATATAGGCTAATATAGTGAATATATAGACTAATATAGTGAATATATAGACTAATAATGAATATATAGGCTAATATAATGAATATATAGGCTAATATAGGTCATATATAGGCTAATATAATGAATATATAGGCTAATATAATGAATATATAGGCTAATATAGGTATATAGGCTAATATAGGTATATAGGCTAATATAGGTCATATATAGGCTAAGATAATGAATATATAGGCTAATATAGGTCATATATAGGCTAATATAATGAATATATAGGCTAATATAGTGAATATATAGGCTAATATTGTGAATATATATGCTAATATAATGAATATATAGGCTAATATAGGTCATATATAGGCTAATATCATGAATATATAGGCTAATATCATGAATATATAGGCTAATATAGGTCATATATAGGCTAATATAGTGAATATATAGGCTAATATAGGTCATATATAGGCTAATATAGTGAATATATAGGCTAATATAATGAATATATAGGCTAATATAGTGAATATATAGACTAATATAGTGAATATATAGGCTAATATAGTGAATATATAGGCTAATATAGTGAATATATAGGCTAATATAGGTCATATATAGGCTAATATAGTGAATATATAGGCTAATATAATGAATATATAGGCTAATATAGTGAATATATAGGCTAATATAGTGAATATATAGGCTAATATAGGTCATATATAGGCTAATATAGTGAATATATAGGCTAATATAATGAATATATAGGCTAATATAGGTCATGTATAGACTAATATAGGTCATGTATAGGCTATTATAGTGAATATATAGGCTGATATAATGAATATATAGGCTAATATAATGAATATATAGGCTAATATAATGAATATATAGGCTAATATAGGTCATATATAGGTTAATATAGGTCATATATAGGCTAATATAGGTCATATATAGGCTAATATAGTGAATATATAGACTAATATAGTGAATATATAGACTAATATAGTGAATATATAGACTAATATAGTGAATATATAGGCCGATATAGTGAATATATAGGCCAATATAGTGAATATATAGGCTAATATAGTGAATATATAGGCTAATATTGTGCATATATAGGCTAATATAGTGAATATATAGGCTGATATAGTGAATATAAAGGCCAATATAGTGAATATATAGGCCGATATAATGAATATATAGGCTGATATAGTGAATATATAGGCTAATATAGTGAATATATAGGCCAATATAGTGAATATATAGGCTGATATAGTGAATATAAAGGCCAATATAGTGAATATATAGGCTAATATAGTGAATATATAGGCTAATATTGTGCATATATAGGCTAATATAGGCTAATATTGTGAATATATAGGCTAATATAGGCTAATATAATGAATATATAGGCTAATATAGTGAATATATAGGCTAATATAGGTCATATAAATAAAATAGTAAATATTCAAAAATAAAGTGTCTAAAGGGTTAGGGGCTCGGTGTAGGAGGGCTTTATTGTCCTAAAAGGCGGCATCCGTTTAATAATTTTGATAAATATAATCATTTACATTTACATTGTATAACAACACTGAGGTGCAAATAATATCTGCCACTGTTTATAAGTGTAAATATCATCTAACGACTATTAACACTTATTGCAAAGAAAATACTGCTGTTTTTACAGTGTAAAGAGAATCTAGCGCTATTTAAATAGAATATATTGTTATTAAGCTTAATGTAAATAATGCCAATATTTAATCACAATTTACAATGTCAAGCGAACGTGTGTTCCTGCTGAATATTCTCAGCTTTAACCACCTATTAATGATGTGGAATAAATATTTGATTAATATTTGATAATCATCAGATGAATTGATTATGAAAATCAGTGTCAGCCGTTTTGTGACACAGTCATGTTTTCTGTTTGTGTGGTGTAGCAAACACTTCTCACCGCGGGAGACTCGCCTCTGTCTGAAGCACACATCTCTAAAGAACCCGTGACCAATGGTTCAGGCCAACATGACATGGGTAGGGAAACACATGTACATTATGTTTGTGTTTACACTCACAGAAGATCCCAGTTCACATTCAGGTGTATCCTAATGTGTGTGTGTGTGTGTGTGTGTGTGTGTGTGTGCAGCGCCGGCTGGAGAGGCTGCGGCCGATAATCCTCTGCGTCTGGTGGGACGAATGATCCTGCAGCAGAGTTACATCTGTGCCCTCATCGCCATGATGGTAATCTATCTATCTATCTATCTATCTATCTATCTATCTATCTATCTATCTATCTATCTATCTATCTATCTATCTATCTATCTATCTATCTATCTATCTATCTATCTATCTATCTATCTATCTATCTATCTATCTATCTATACATCCCATTCATCTATCTATTTATCCATCCGTCCCATTAGTCCATCCATCATCCATCCGTCCCATTCATCTATCCATCCATCCATCATCCATCCGTCCATCCATCCGTCCATCCATCCATCCATCCATCTGTCCATCCATCTGTCCATCCATCTGTCCATCCATTTGTCCATCCATCCATCCATCCATCCATCCATCCATCCATCCATCCATCCATCCATCCATCCATCCATCCATCCATCCATCCATCCAATTTGTCTATCTATTTATCCATCCATCTGTCCCATTCGTCCATCCGTCCATTAATTCATCCGTCCCATTCGTCCATCCATATCCATCCATCCATCCGTCCATCCATCCATCCGTCCATCCATCCATCCGTCTATCACTGGGCCGCCAAGCCCCACCCATATTCAGTTCCTCCCATTTCCATTCTATTCTATATTAAAAAGACCCTCAAGTACGTGCCTGTGATGCATGTGACGACAACATTTTTGTCCTCTTGCAGGTATGGAGTATAACGTACCACAGCTGGCTGACGTTTGTGCTACTGCTGTGGTCGTGTCTGATCTGGATGCTGCGGGCACGCCAACACTTCGCTGCTCTTTGCTCTCCCTTCATCCTGCTGTATGGCTTGGCTCTGTGCTGCCTGCAGTATGTGTGGGCCATGGACCTGGAAACGGAGCTGCCCCAGCACATTGGCACCATGAGCCTGCGCCAGCTGGGTCTGGACCGAGCACATTACCCCTGTTTGCGCTTGGGAGCCATGGTGAGGACAGTGAAGCTCTGGCAAATGTTCTTTTTATATGACTACCATTATCACATAATGCTGGCAAATAAAATGTGTTTAATAGAAGTTAATCAGGCATTTGCAACATAATGTTGATAGGGCTTGACATTAACTTTTTTGCTCACCAGTCACTGTGGTTAGTGGTTTTCCAAAGTTATTAGCCACTCATCATTTTCACTGGCCACAATTTTGACATCGATACCATGGGGAAAAACTGCCATATAGATATTTTTAATGTCATCTCATAATTTGTCAGCAGGTTTATTAGGCTGCTGTCACTTTAAGAGCTGACGCACGGATCCATTACACTGTTACACATGCGTTTTCTTTCTCAACGGTTTACCTTCACTTCAAACAGAACTGTCTGTGTTTACGTGAAGAATCGCCAAGACCGGCATTTTGACATTATTTTGTGCTTATATGACTGTTTAAGCGCAATAAGCAGCGAAAAAGAACTGAGAGGCTGCTTTATGTGTGCGCACTTTGGGTGTGAGAACAAAATCTGCGGGAATGAGTAAAATTATGCGCTATACGCACACGTGCATGCCGGGTTGGTGGGTGTTAATGTCAAGCCCTAATTACCTCTAAAATTTATTTAGATTTGGCCTTCCTTTGATTAGAAATAAAAAGGCGCTACAGTGAGGCAATTACAGTGGAAGAGAATAGGGCCAATATGTAAATGATAACATTCTCAGTGGTCCAATAGTATAGTTTTTTTTTTAAATCACTAATTTCTGTGTAAAGTTATATGCAGTTTTGTAACATCATACTACCTAAAACCCTTAAATGAAAAAACAACTTTGCAGCTCAAATATTAAGTGATTTTTAATAGAGATTTTATAAAATCATAAGCTTCGATTTCCTGCATTCAAACCCTCCAAAAATGGACCCCATTCACTTCTGTATTAAAGAAAACAAGGGATCAAAGTTGTTTTTTGTAGATATTTAACAATATGCCACAAATGCTGTTGAGGTAAACTTGTATTGAACCTGGAATGGTCCTTCCAGATGTTCCTCCTTTCTGCATCCCAATTCGCATGCTCTCCGTCCTAAATAGTATTCGAAATTAGAATTAGTGTCCCAAATTGTAGTATGTTGAAATGAGCATCCCAAAAATGGGCTACTGTTTCCGGTTAGAATCCGAAGTGTAGATCCGTTACACTCTAACGTCTGATATTTCCCACAACCCATTGCGCTTTGGATAAGGATTCGATTAGAACTACAAACATAGATAAAAAGTGTGAAAAACTACAAACATGGCAGACGTGAGACAGACGGTTAAGTAGAGAGGTTTAGATAAATGGGTTATCTTTAGATAAAGGATTAATGATCAAAATAATATATTTATTCAGTGTTATCCACACTGTATTTCATCTTTAACAGCATTGTGAACTTTTGTGAAGATACTTTTGGGCATTACCTTTTAAATGCATCATTTTGCATTTAAAGACCCATGACTGGCTATTAAATAGGAAAATAAATTAAATTGAATAGAGGATTTTAACTGTGAAGATGATTGACGGCAATTTAAATGGTGACGGTATGCATGTAATTAAGTGACAGAGCGATTATGATTAAGTATTTTGTCCCAAAGCATGCCTACTATTCTGTCGCGCACTCAAAATTATGCACTTTTTCTTTTTCTTCGCACTACAAAACAGTACATAGGACATAGAACAAGTAGGCAAATTGGGACACAGCAAGTGTTTCCCCACCCTTAAACTGGAGGCACGCAGTACACATTTTTGAATTCTTAGGTCAAACACTCCTGGTTTAACTCATCAGCTTGTTAGTACTGACTTAAGACCTGAAATTGATGGGGAGACATCCTAAATCTGTATCGTTGGTGTGGTTGGGAAACTTCCATTTACGTTTCTGTATGAGATTCAGATTATAAATGGGTCACTCCATGTCAACTCAACCAGAAGTCCCCGGTTCTTCAGACATTCCTCTTTAAATGCAACAAATATCAGCCGTGTGTAAAGTGAACCACGTTTGGTGTTTGATCACTGAAAATGAGTACAATTCAACAATTTGAACATGGAGCTGTGTTGAGATCCCCATATCTATGGGACTGAACTGTATAAGGCCTTGAAAATAAACATCTGAAAAGAAAAGTCTGTTAAAAGAACTGAAATCTAAAATCATATTGATGTATCTTTAATACTTTTAAGTTACAAGCATGCAAACTTTGGGAAAACAATACTTATGGCAATCAGACAGGAATGTTCTATGTGATTGAGGATACATTTCTAGTTTCCACATTATTTGTTCTTCAGACATTCCTCTTTAAATATAAAATGTATCAGCTGTGTGCAAAATGACCCACATTTGGTTTTTGACCACTGAACTTCACCAGTTTACTCATGGAGCCGCATTAAGAGCTCCATATCTCTGGGACTGAACCATCGAGGGCCTTTAAAATGGAGAAACCAAAAGAACAGTTTGTTAAGAACCAGAATCTGAAAGTATATTACGTTATCTTTAATACTTCTTGAGTTACAGGCATTCAAACTTCAGACAAAAAACACAAGAAGTGCTTATTTCCCATTTCTGAACGGTCACCGTTGGCATATAATGCAACAAAGATTGATAAACCCATCAGATTTTACTAATAGACCTGCCAATCTCTGTGTGAGAATAAAATAATGATGCTGCCATCTTTCTAAAGTCATTTTTACACACCTGTAAACTGGCTCCAGATCTCAGGTGAAACTGGTCATTTTGACCCCCTCGACAAAACAGTGGATTACTCAGTAAATACACATTTGTGACATCTAATATTTTGGCTTTCATCACTATTTATGTTTGTCTTTCTACAGAAAAAATATGAACAAAATCAAAAATTTGAACCGGGGAAGTTTCCAAAATTTGGTTGATTTGACATGGATTGACCCAAATGATGGGTCATTGGGATACAGATGGCTGCAATAAACCTTGAAGATTCTGAGAAATGTAGATAGGAAAACTTGTGTTCACTTGCAACATTTTTACACAGTCCAACCACATGATCAATCATAATTCTCATGATGTTACTCAATACACTGTGAGGAAAGTGTAAATATTGCTTCACTCTCTCTCTCTCTTTATTCTCAGCTGCTGTTCACATTGACATTTTGGCTTCTGCTGAGACAGTCAGTGAAGGAAACGTTCAGCAGGAAGAAGAGAATGACCGTCCCGTTGCAGGAGGTCACCACTGGAGGTGAGCGGGAACACCAGGATCTCAAGGGACAATATTAGCTACGTTTTAGAGCTGTGTGATTCTGGAGAAATTGAGAATCACTATGTTTTTGTTTCAAATAGAGATCACGATTCTCCCACGACTCTAACTAAACAAAATAACATGCAATTTACTAGAGGTTCTGACAAAATGTTAATTGCTGCAGTCTATTTTAAAAAATGTATAATTTGAATTACTTATTTAAAAACAATAGGGTTGAGTGAATGATTCAATGACTCACTCATAAAGACTTCACTAGTTTCATTACTGGATGAATCAGTGTTTTTGAACAAATCTCTTGAATGAATGATTCAATGACAAATGCATTTTTAACAGTCACTTGTCACCACCTACTGGTGTAACAATGTAATTGATACAATCTTTATTTGAAGTATCAAGTTACTTTCAAAAGATGATTTTCTGTATTTTGATCGCTACCGTAGACACCCAGAACTTCTGTGATAATATGAATGATTGATAGACAGAAATAATGATCCTGTGTGATTGAAAACCGTGTGGTTTGTGAAGCTGTTTGATACCTATACATGACAACACGACACGAACCAGATCCAAACTCAACAAGTGTGCTAACCACAAAGCCATGACGTTTAAGAACAGAAGATTCATTTCAGATTAATTAAAAGTTCAGGACATTAAACCACTGACTACTAGTCATAATTGTTAAAGCATTCATAATTCCCTCCCTGCTCCACCCCTCCTATTCTTCCCATTACTTTCTCACACTCAGTTCAAATCATTGAATTTGCTTAAAAGGGCTAGTTTAAACAAAAATGGAATTTCTGTCCTCATTTATTTAATGCTCATGTCAATCCAATCCTGTATGAATCATTTATGTCTTCTGTAGAAATCAAAAGGAGAAATTTTGTAGACTGTTAAAGCTGCTCTTTTCCACACACAAAAACAAAGACGTTTGAGCTGTTATGACAATAAAGCACCACATAAGTGCTATAAAAGTAGACCGCATGACTCGTACATTATATCCCAAGTCATCTTGAAAACTTTGTACACTCCTAAAAATAAAAGGGGTTTTCACAGTGATGGCATTAAAGAACCATTTTTGCCTCCCCAAAGAACCTTTCAGTGAACAGTTCTTAAAATAATTTTTTTTTTCTTATTGCGAACCTTTTGTCGTTGTAAACAGCCTTTTGTGCAATGGTCAGGGTCTATGGTGTTTTAAGGCTCCTTTGAAACTATTTTGTAATTGTTAGAATTTCGAAGGATCATCATTCTCTTGTAAAAGTGATTGGACCAAACCGTAAGAGGGCTGGTAGTACTCACACTGCCTACAGCGTCACCACAGCTCGGCCTGACGGGGGCACTACAGCGCTCGAAAGCAATGGCTCATAACTCCTAAAACATTTGTTGAAGTGTCTTATATCGTTGGAATTATTGGCTCAAGGCAAATAAAACACACACAGAATTTTGGTGTATTTTGGATTGTCCAAAAGACCTACTTTTGCGAACTAGTCCTAGGTTTTTCTCCCGACTGGAACCAAACCAGTCCAGAAAGATTCTTTGGTGTCTGATTGTCAATAATTAGCAAAAACAAAGTAAAAATTTTGATTGATGTTCGTGACGACATGGCAAAACATTGTATGTATGGGGCGACTGGTGGTGTTATAAATTTAAAAACACGAAGACAGCTATAGCTACGCAACAGTCAGTCCGGTTGACCTGAAAACTGGCATGCGGTGTCCAAGGTGCCACGTTTGTCTACAAGGACATTCGCGTATCTTAAAAAACACGACTGCCGTCGGCCAATTAAGTTCGAGTGGCTGTCAGACAAGGTTAACGGAGTCCGATCGGAACGAAATTTGCTGGGCCTGTTTGACTCGTGGTCCCAGAGGCCTGTGAGAAATTTGAAAGAAATCGGCCACCGGTGGGCGCCTTGCACGTGCGTAAAGGATTGTATGCCACACAATTTTCCGTGCATGCTCACGACATTCATACCATATGTTGGATTCTCATTCTGAGCAGCTTTGCCTGTAGGACCACCGCTGTCTATCAAACCGTTTGTTAAATATTGGAGATTATTCCAAAAACCAACTTTCACAAACTAGTCTTAGGTTTTTGGCTAAACCTTGATAAAACCACTGTAGGAAAATTCTCTGGATGTTCTAGGTCAATAATTATCACCAAAAAATTGTTTACTTTGGCCTTTGCATAGCTATGACAACGTCATTTAGAAAATGGACGTGGCCAAATATATTCAAAAGCTTATAAATGAAAACTCAGAACTTCATGAAACTTGGTGAGCCCATGCAACATGATTTTAAACAAGCATGCAAACTTTTATGGAGTTCAGACCATAAGTGGCGCTATAACTGTTAAAAAGCTTCAAAACTACTATATTTCCTAATTGCCTGTATTGGCTGTGAATGGTCTTTTTCATCTATGATCAAAGTGATTACATGCTTGCTAAATAAAACATAATACCTTTTTACACTTAAGCGCTGAAACCCTGATAATCCCTGCTCGCAGCTATATATATATATATATATATTTTGTGACTGAGTATTTTACCACAGACAGGGAAGTTTGAGAGTCTCTTTTTTTTTCTTTCAGAGAGCACAGGACGGAACGAGTCGCTTTTGAAGGTGTTGGGTGGGCTGGTGATGAGTCTGTACGCCAAGTACTGGATCTACGTGTGTGGAGGCATGTTCATCATGGTCAGCTTCGCGGGAAAGCTTGTAGCCTACAAGATCGTCTACATGCTGCTATTTCTGCTCTGCATGTGCCTGTACCAGGTACACTTTTACCAGCCCACATATAATGTTCTTTGCTCAAGATAGTCAGAAAATTGAGAGGATCAACCTCTCTCTCTCTCTCTCCGTAGGTGTACTATTCTCTCTGGAGGAGGTTGCTAAAGGCCTTCTGGTGGACGGTGGTGGCTTACACCATGCTGGTGCTCATTGCTATATACACCTTTCAGTTTGAGGACTTTCCAGGCTATTGGGGAAACTTCACTGGATTCACAGAACAGCAGTATGTCTCCTGCTTACCTATTTACTATTTGAAAATGTTTCAGATAATTAACTCAAGATTTTCGGTCATTTATGACACAACTTTTCCCCGCCAATGACAAGATTTTCCAGCAATCCTAGTATTCACTTTATACAGTAGTGGGCGCTGCTACAGATTTTTTCTACAGAGTATAGAATCTGCGGATCCAAAATCAAGCGAATAAGAAGCAGAAACAAGAGATAGAAGCATTGCTGACGCACATTTAAAATAATGCAATTATCAAACATTAAACAGCATATAAATCAAAAACTGACTAATGTTACCGAATGAAAAGTCAAAGCCATGAAGAGGAAATGACTGTGCAAGCATTAGGAGTGTTGATGGACTCAATCGACTCCATCTGTGTTTTGATCATTGTTCTGAATCCAAACTGGATGAGGACTTTGACAAAAACACGATTTTTTCAGCTTTTTGTTCAAAATGTAGCTTTTTAATGAAACTTAGCCACATTTAAGTGTCTATAAAAAGCAATCCGTGAAGCTAGAATAAATTGTTTTTTGTGTTTGTTTAAAAGCAGAGGTTCTTTCTTTGGATATATTGTGTGTTCAGATATTCATGCAACAAAATATTCTGGGGGCCTTGAAAGTTTTGTGAAACTGATCAGTAATGTTGGCTGGGGAAACCTGGCAGGGAAAGAGTTAAAGAATATGACAGGAAAATTTTGTCATCACACACTTTCATGTCGTTCCAAACCCATGGCCATTTCTGTTTGTGTTGCTCTTTTTAACACAATGGAATTGAATGAGTCTGTGACTTGCGCTCCAATAAGTGGGACTTAAAAAGAAATTAGCGTATGTGTGATAATTTGTGTTCTACGGAAAGTCCACTGGGTCTGGAATGCTGTGTGAGTGAGTAAATAATGATGACATTTTTATTTTTAGGTGATTTTTTTATTTATTAAAGAGGCTATATGTAGAATTCAGAAACCTTTGTTATTAGCGACACCGGTGGCCGTTAAGTGAACTGCAGCCAGCAACTTACATTAGGCATAACAGTATGAAGGTGAGGTGAATAGGTGATGATCTCTTCATCACGGCTCCTGTTAGTGGGTGGGATATATTAGGCAGCAAGTGAACATTTTGTCCTCAAAGTTGATGTGTTAGAAGCAGGAAAAATGGGCAAGTGTAAGGATTTGAGCGAGTTTGACAAGGGCCAGATTGTGATGGCTAGACACCTGGGTCAGAGCATCTCCAAAACTGCAGCTCTTGTGGGGTGTTCCCGGTCTGCAGTGGTCAGGATCTATCAAAAGTGCTCCAAGGAAGGAACAGTGGAGAACCGGCCACATTGATCATTGTGGCCGGCTCATTGATGCACGTAAAGAAGGCGCAATGGAAGAAGGTGGCCTGGTCTGATGAATCACGTGTTCTTTTACATCACGTGGATCGCCAGGTGCGTGTGCGTGACTTCCCTGGGGAACACATGGCACCAGGATGCACTATGGGAAGAAGGCGAGCCGGCGGAGGCAGTGTGATGCTTTGGACAATGTTCTGCTGGGAAACCTTGGGTCCTGCCATCCATGTGGATGTTACTTTGACACGTACCACCTACCTAAGCATTGTTGCAGACCATGTACAGCCTTTCATGGAAACGGTATTCCCTGGTGGCTGTGGCTCTTCCAGCAGGATAATGCTCCTGACACAAAGCACAAATATATGAGACTATATTTTGAATAAATCCCTTTGCATGACACATTGACATTACAGTACAGAACGGCTATTTTGGCATTAGGGTTAGAAATTTGGCTGAACGGAAGAGAGGCTCTCGGGAACGGGTGTAAACGTCACATCCTTTCGATTTCGAGTCCTTCACTTAGAAAAATCAGTCTACAGGCTTTCATAGACACCCTAGGAAGTCTGGGAAGGTCTCAGTTTGTTACAAGCTGTTCACACATAGGCAATAAAAAAAGTGAAAATAGCCAATTTAATGCTGATTGCATGCATGTGATAATTGCATGTGGTTCTCCATCTTTAGGTTGGCCGACATGGGACTGGAGACGTTTAAACTCTCTGAGCTGTTCTCCAGTATTCTGATCCCAGGCTTCTTCCTGTTGGCCTGTATTCTACAGCTGCACTACTTCCATAAGCCCTTCATGAAGATCACAGATCTGGAGAATGTCACTCCCATCCACAGGCATGAGCATCACCTCCGAACAAATGCATACAGATATTCTAGACTAGTTTATTTTACCAAAATAAAATGCATTTTAGAATAATTTAAAAGGCATTTTGAGCTATATGTACACTTTCATTAACTCTTTCATTGTGTTCTGTGAGATTTCTAAAAACTGAGAACCAGAAGCACAGAACATTCATGGATTCACCTGTCTTCCAGCACTCACCAGTCATTTTTAGATAGCTGAAATGCTCTCAAATAGATTTAATTCACTTTTTGTCTTGGATATCACATTGTTCAACTATTATTCATTTTCTCATCCTTCCTTTGCACTTTGTAATAAATAATTTCCTCATGGGTCAAAATGACCTGAAGCCCTAAAATTATACTTACTTTCAGAAAGCTTATTTCATTTAATTTTGATAATATTTCTTAATCTTTTAATGCATTTTTTTTTTTTACCCTTAAGTTACTAGATTTTATCAATAAATAATAAATTATTAATAATTTAAGCACATTCTTCACATTCATTCAACTTCAATTCAATTTCATGCATAACCCTTTTCTATATGGAGCGGATGAGCTGCTCCGCTGGGTCCTGAAGTCAGTTTCTCTTCAGTATGCATTCAGACACACATGAAGACATTATACAATTATTTTTTGGTAGTTTTAGAATTTTTATTTAGAATTTTGAGCATTTTTAATCTTTTTTTTATGCATACTTAATCATTCCTCGCATTCCATTCATTCCTATGGGGGTCAAATTGACCCGTGAGGGAAGGATTTGTTACTTTTTTTAAATTTCAACTACAAAACTCCTCAGATCCAGTCTTTTGTGTGTGTGTGTGTGTGTATTTGTGGTTTAATACGACAGAAGTCCTAGGGTTCTGGACCACTCCGATGACCACTCAGTTTTTAAAAATGAGTTTCGGGTCAAAATGACCCGAGAGAAGGATGAGGGTTAAAAATTTACAACATGTTTGTTTTTTCCGTTTTTTAACTGCAGCTTCCAAATCCTTACGCAATAATAAAAAATGTGAAATCAGGTAATCACAATATCCCTATATCTATTTACTACAGGGTTTGGGATTAGGTTTAGGGTTATTTACTTATATAATATACAGTGGATATAAAAAGTCAAAACAGAGATAAATCATATCAGACCTTTGCATCTTTAGTGTAAAATTATAACCTATGCATTCAGAGATATTTCAAAACATTTCAGAGAAGAAAAAAACGAATTACACTATAACATTTGGCCCTCTAGAGGTTAAAAAACTAATTTTGCAGATGAACATTGTTTTGCTTGTGCTTTTGCTGAGTGCAAGACTGTGCGGATGAATATGGTTCTCCTACTGATCATAAAGCATTCACTACTACTCTTAAGAGATATAACTAGCACTACAGGGATATATACATTATTTCCAGCACAGTTCTACAACAACCATAATGCAACAGCCCTTCACAATAGTATAATGCTTTACAGTGAACTCTGTTAGAAAGCTACATATGGAAACACCTTACTCACAATCATCTCCGCATCGCTTTTACAATATATCAAATCCCTCAGTTCTCACCATCTCTGAGAAGCCAAGCTAATGTTGATTCTTGTTTTATTATGAGCTCATTCGCGTTCTCTGATTAGGGTTAGGTTAGGGTTTTTGTTTTCCATTGAATTTTTCCTGATGATCACTGTTAATTTCCCCACAGGAAGAGAGGCATAGAGAATCCGGATTTGGTCCGATCCACGGAGGAAGTGAGATTTGAGGAGGAAGAGCTCATCCCAGATCAGGGTGATGACCCGTCAGAGGTTGACGGTGAGAGTAATAAATGCTACTTCTGTGCTGATGGAGCTCAATGAAAGCAGGTTTACACTTACTAGAGATGCACCGATACTAAATTACACAGCCAGTACTGATAGCCAATTCTTCAGAGCGATATCTACCAATAGTTTGATTTTCTTTGGGGATCTTTCCCAAATAATGCTGTAAACTATACAGGGAACCTCTCGTTTGGTATTAATTTAAATTAATAGAATTAACTAACTAACTGTGAAGAATTGAATAACTTTCCTGTGGTAAATGTAAGGGTTAGTGTCATTGACGCATTTTCACGGCTTAAACACAGATTGAGCGATTAAATGACTGTATCTGTATCTTTTAACATATGCATGAACATGTTTTTTAGTGCTTCTGTTAAAGTGAAAGAAAAGGCTCGCTGCTTGAACTGAGGCACTACAGCGATCCGTCAGGGCACATTTAAGAGCGTCAAACGCCATTTATTATTTGAATTTCCTGATAAAATGGATGGAATTTGAAAGCTGAGACATTTCTTATCACAAGTAGCAAAGCACAAATCTCTTTGCAGTATTGGATGGGAGGTGTAACAGATAATGTTTGGTGTGTGGATAAACTCACTAAATTCAACACATTTTCTGCACACACAGCATGAGCTGCAGTCTGATGTGTTTTGATTGACAGGATATAATCATCCCTGATCATCGGCTGTTTTTAAACAATGCTTTTATCGACCCGATTATTGGCGATACATCAGTGCATCCCTAGTCAACACCCATACAGTCACAGACATGCACCCCAATTTTTAATGTGCATTCTTGCTCCGTTCTCAGAGGCGATACCCAGCAAGTGGGGACTGGTGATGGACAGACTAATGGTGCTCTCTAGGAAGTTCTCCGACACCTTGACCCACGTCCAGAGTTTCATTTGGAGAGTATTGGAGCTGCACGTTGTCAAAATAGTGGCTTTTTTTGTCGTCTGGGTGGCACTATTGGAGGTCTGCATACTCTCATATTCAGGCCATTCATGTTGGTTTAGTTTGACTGTGTTCCAGAGAAGCAGCCATGAGGTGATAATATGGCAGTGTTTCACACTTTACTCCCGTTTTCCCCCTTCATTCACAGCCGTCTGCGATGAACTTGGTGCTGGTTGTGCTGTGGAGTTTCGCCATGCCTTATGGCCGCTTCAGAGCCATGGCCTCCTGTCTCTCCACCATCTGGGTTTGTGTCATCATCGTCTGCAAGATGCTGTACCAGCTCAGTGTCGTCAACCCTGCGGAGTACTCCAACAACTGCACTGCGGTGAGACACACACACGCATGCTTACACACTTATGCAAATTCTTCACTGTATGAATGAGATATACATTGATTCTTATTAACGCTACAAAAGTGATTCAGTCAAGAGCAGTGAGTGATTTTCTCTCTGTCTTTTGTTGTTTGATCAACATTAATGACAGACAGCATCAGGTTTATTAGGCTGCTGTCACTTTAAGAGCAAATGCACAGATCCAATATACTGATGTGTGTCTGTTAAGTGTGCGAGTGTGCGTGTGTGTGAGACCGTGAGTGTGTGTGTGCAAGTGTGTGCGAGGTTGCATGTCTGTTAAGTGCGTGAGTGTGTGCATGCGTGTTTGTGCGAGTGTGCGTATGTGTGTGTTCAAGTGTGCGTGAATGTGCGAGTGTGCAAGTGTGCGCAAGCATGTCTGTGCGTGTTAGTGTGAGTGTGTGTGTGTGTGTGTGTGTGACCGTGTGTGTGCGAGCGTCTGTGCGTGCGTGTGAGCATGTGCGTGCAAATGTGTGTGTGTGTGTGTGAAGTATCGTCACACCGTACGGCCTTAATTGATCTGAAGAAACCCTGTAATCAAATATTAAAACAATAATACAAATTTTTTAAAGATTTTTGGACACTTAAAGGTGCACATGGTAGGATTTTTGCAGTAAAATATCCCAAAACCACTAGGCCAGTGTTATATATTTTGTTCAGTTGAGTACTTACAATATCCCAAATGTTTCCAACTATTTGTAAATCATGAGTAAGTGTGAGGGCGTGGCCTGTCGATGACATCATATCTGCGTTCAGTTTCCGGTTTTATTCTGCAGAAGCGCTTTACTCTCACTGCGGTGTGAACAAGTGTCACAGCAGCCGCGAGCGAACGCACAGAGTAACGTCATAACATCAGATGTGTCTAATATGATCAACAGAGCTGCGTCACCTCATACTCATGACCGGAGAAGCGGAAATGATGCCGGCGACTGTGGCATAATAAAAGTACCGTTGCTCGCGAGGCATGTGCTGCGTTCATCTTATTAACAATCGCTCCGGTAACGTTAATAATCACATCATGAACATGATTTCTGCCCGAGTCCTATCCCGATTCTTTCCCACCGGCTGTGAGGTGAAAACCACATGTCCCAAGATTCTGCAGTCAAGCTTGGCGTCATCAAACTATGCATTTGTTTTGAATAGGCGACCTCTAGTGGACGGAAAAGTTACATAGTGCACCTTTAATGTATCCTGCACCATTAGTTCTACAAACATTCATGTTTTCTCACATCATGTGATAGATGTTATTAATTTTCAGAACCAGACATATAATTTGTAGCTTGTAGATGATAAAAAGGCCATATCTATTTGAACTTAGGATCCGAATATCATACAGACTAAGCATGGACACAACTACCCATGATTGTGCACAAGCAAGCACTCATGTTTCCTTCATAAAATGTCAAATCTTTTACACAGGCACTTTTAAACACATTCAGGTGGCGTGTTCTCTTCCTCCCACACGTATACCGAGATTAACAGCAGCAACACCATCTCATAAATTTAGCACTTATTAAACAAACACCCTGAAGCATGGATGAAGTTGAAGTGTTTAGTCTCGTGTTTTATGGATGTGTGGATTGTTTCTCTCAGGCTGGCTGTTTAAAAGGCTTGTGTGTCGCCATATAAATAGCCAAACTTCAGAGTTATTAGTCTCTTCTGCTGACTGGGTTTTGCCTCGGGCCTAGCACTTGAAATGTCCCTTGTAAATGTATTTCTTTCCATTCAGTAATTGTGACGTGTCCTAAACAGATGCAACATGATATTATGATTGTAAACATCTCACTTTCGTTGAGGACCGAAAAACTGGGGACACAGTGTTTACTCTTTCTCTCGTTGTGTCTGTAGCCAATGGGGAATGAGACCAGTCTAGAAGCGGATGAAGTGCTGAACTCCACGCTGTACAGAGCGCCTGTGGACCCAGCCAACTGGTTCGGTGTCAGGAAAGATGCTACTGTCCTTGGATACAGCAAGGTGAGGTTCAGGTTCTTCCCTATTGTGAAGAATATCCGTGGAAAAACGCTTCTCAAACAAGAACAAATGTGGGGCAGGGCTTGATTTTGTCCGTTGGGAATTCATAAAATTATAATCATAATTGTGTGTTTGTGGCTACTGTAGCGCCTCATTGTTTGTTTTCCATCATGTACGGTCACACTAGCTCTGTGTTGTGTCCGGTTAGGATCATCTGCTGGTCCTGATGCTGCTGGTGTTCGAGGCGACGGTGTACCGGCACCAGATTCATCACTACAGACAGCAGCAGCGCTCGCCACCTCCCATCCCAGTCGTCTTTCCCCAGGCCACCCGTGACACTCTGGACCAGAGTCTCCTGCAGTGTGTCAGATACCTGCTCAACTACACCTTCTACAAGTTTGGCCTTGAAGTATGAGTTTCTCTCAGACCAGAAATACTCAACCGGTTGCACTTTCATTCCTTGTTACACATGTCGTAATGACTATAAATGATGCATAATTACATGCAACTAACTCTAATCCTAACTTTATAGTAAGTACGTTCATTATTATCTGATGATAATCTGCTTCATGACTTCCACCTCTAGATCTGCTTCCTCATGACTGTGAATGTCATTGGCCAGCGAATGAACTTCCTGGTTATTATCCACGGCTGTTGGTTGGTGGCCATCGTGGTGCGGCGGCGCAGAGCAGCCATTGCCAAGATTTGGTCAAAGTACTGCCTGTTTCTGGTTGTCTTCGTGATATACCAGTATGTTCTGTGTGTGGGCATCCCTCCTGCCCTCTGTATAGGTGAGTGTTGTCTGGATGAATAGCAATATCACCATATCACTTTAACATCAATCTAACTAATATATGGTTGCGCAGTAACAGAAGATGCTTCATGGCTACTGTAGCAAACAGAGAGATTGGGGCATGGCTAATGTTGCAGGTGGAGAGTTTGAGGCGTGGCTACTGTAGTAGGCGGAGAGTTTGGGGTGTGGCTACTGTAGTAGGTGGAGAGATTGGGGCATGGATACTGTAGCAGGTGAACAGATTGGGGCGTAGCTACTGTAGTAGGCAAATAGTTTGGGGCGTGGCTACTGTAGTAGGCAGAGAGTTTGGGGCGTGGCTACTGTAACAGGCAGAGAGTTTGGGGCGTGGCTACTGTAACAGGTCGAGTTTGGGGCGTGGCTACTGTAACAGGCAGAGAGTTTGGGGCGTGGCTACTGTAGTAGGCAGCGAGTTTGGGGCGTGGCTACTGTAGTAGGCAGCGAGTTTGGGGCGTGGCTACTGTAACAGGTCAAGTTTGGGGCGTGGCTACTGTAACAGGCAGAGAGTTTGGGGCGTGGCTACTGTAACAGGTAGAGTTTGGGGCGTGGCTACTGTAACAGGCAGAGAGTTTGGGGCGTGGCTACTGTAACAGGTCGAGTTTGGGGCGTGGCTACTGTAACAGGCAGAGAGTTTGGGGCGTGGCTACTGTAACAGGCAGAGAGTTTGGGGCGTGGCTACTGTAACAGGCGTAGAGTTTGGGGCGTGGCTACTGTAACAGGTAGAGTTTGGGGCGTGGCTACTGTAGTAGGCAGCGAGTTTGGGGCGTGGCTACTGTAGTAGGCAGCGAGTTTGGGGCGTGGCTACTGTAACAGGCAGAGAGTTTGGGGCGTGGCTACTGTAGTAGGCGGAGAGATTTACATTTTACATTTACATTTATGCATTTGGCAGACGTTTTTATCCAAAGCGACTTACATTGCATTCAAGGTACACATTTTTACATTTTTGTCAGTTCTTGCTTTCCCTGGGAATTGAACCCATGACCTTGGCATTGCTAGTGCCACGCTCTTATTGTTTGAGCTACAGGAAAGCACATTGGGGTGTGGCTACTGTAGTAGGTGAAGAGATAGGCTAAAGTCTGAAGTCTTTGATCGTTAGTTTGACATGTTCACCGGCAGCCGATTAATGACCGCTGCAATCAAATTTTTACCTCAGACGAAATTCGGGCAGTGTCAGAAGATTTGGTGCAGTCCTGCAGTGTGACTTCTCCTACGACAACCATCAAATTATCTTCGTTTTTCAAGACAAACTATGACCAAAATGAGCGCTAGAGATTTCTTTGTAGTCACCATCTTAATCCCGTGTAATGCAGCTCAGTGTCACCGAATGCGTCATTCATTGATGATATAAAACTCTGGACGATGCGTGCATCCATTTTAGCGCACCTCAACTATCGTACAATCTGACATTAATGACAACTGAGATCTTACAGTGTGACATGGCTTACAGCGGGGATCATGTTTGTACAGTCTGACAAGAAACAATCGTAAAGGACTATTATAAATCACACAGTGTGTACATAGTGTGTACCCGGTTTAAGACATTAAGATGTTAAGAAGCTAACATTAACATCATGATTTTCTGTGAAGCTGGTTTTAAACTATGTGTATTGTGAAAAGCGCTATACAAAATAAATTTGACTTGACTTAAAACCATCAAAATACACCATCTTAACCAGTGCAAATCAGCTCAGTATAATCCAGCTCAGGTTAGTTTAAACTAATCCTACATCAGAGTCAACAGCAAAACACCATGCTGATGTGTGTGTACAGTGACCAGCGATTACTACAGATTAATTACAAGAACGCTTCCTTTTCTCTGTAAGTGACCTGACTCTAGTAACCTGAGATTTCTCACATGGCTATAGATTACCCTTGGAGATGGAGAACCTCAGTAACTATTCACTCAGCTCTGGTTAAATGGATCTACTTACCTGACTTCTACACCATTCCCAACTCCAGGAACCTCATATGTAAGTGACCCCTTCAACAGAACGACAATATAATTACTCACCAGTTATCCAACCTACAGTGGCTCCAAAAAGTATTCAGACACTGAAGCCACTTTAAAAAATGAATGACTGTCTATCTGTTGTTTTATCATTTAAAACCTAAAGACCACAAACACCTAGTTTGTACATCTAATGCAGGCTTAAGTGTAAAAATACTTATTTCTAATAATAGCAGACCATTTTTTACTTTGAATATGCAAGGCTTGTAGTGTCAGCCATTTGCAACTATTTTAGCTGTACAAAAACAGTCGTTGTGCTGTTTAATGTTGGTATTTGTTTTGTTGATTATCATAATCATAAACACACTGGTTTGTAGCGTAAATATGTCTTGGAATATGGAAATACTGAATATTTTCACTGTAGTTTGTGACTACACTGTTATTTATCTAGTTATTTACCAGAATGAGAATCTCACAAATGCACAGGAAATCATTTACTTCCGCATGGAAAAACAAGATGGATTTAGTGAAATCTGAGGTCCCTCCGAAATGCATAAAATGTTTGCATATGATCTGTTTCAGCGGACTTCCTTCTGCTGATGTGTGCCTCCCAGCAGTGGATGGTGTTCGAAAATGAAAGAAAGGAAGAGTGGATGGTCATGGGAGGAGAGAACAAAGACAACCCGGACCCCATGGAGAGTATGCCCTTCAACCCGGCCCCGAACTTCATCAACTGCAGGCGAGTGCATTAGTAACGAATGAGAAATAAATACTTTACTTGTCAGGGATCGGGTGCAACAGGATCTTTAAAAGGGTGGTTGATTATGATTTGACTTTTTAACTTTAGTGATATGTGTGTAATGTTGCTGTTTGAACACAACATCGGCAAAGACAAATGCTCAAAGTTCAAAGCAAAGAGAGATAGTTTCTTTTAAAGAAATCGCTTTTTAAGGACTACAACAAACGGCTGGTAGGGACTACAACGAGCTTCGCAGGTTAGTGACATCATTAACCCTAACATTTGCATAAAACACGCCCCCGGAATAGCATGTCATAAAGAAAGACAACAACATTATAACCGTAATTAAACTAAACTATCCCCGTTCTCTCTTCATGCAGCAGATATTCTCTGGCTCATCTCACAACAGTTCCCACACCAGCGGTTTATAGATTATCATGACAGAATATGCTTATCGATGACTTGAAGATCGTTAACTCATAAATTCATCAGCTATCCCTTCAGAAACGTCCTGTCTCATTCTACATGTTGTCTCTTCTTCTTGAGTCTCTCCATCATTGTCCGACTCTGGTTTGATCATAAAAAGCTGATCAATTTCGGACATTTTCAGTGTGTGTCTGCGTGAGGTAATCAGAGCTGCTAACATGAGCTCTTGAAGCTCCGCCTTCTTCTAGAAAGGGGGCGGGGAGCAGCAGCTCATTTGCATTTAAAAGGACACAAAAACGGCTCGTTTTTGCTCACCCTCAAAAAGTGACAATTTAACACCTTATAAAAAAATATCTGTGGGATATTTTAAGCTGAAACTTCACATACACACTCTGGGGACGCCAGAGATTAAGAGGGGCATTATAGAACCCCTTTACATGGTTTATTGCTTTCATAAACAGCAGTGAGAGCAGTATGAAACTGTCCTATAGATAATTACAAATATATTGTTCAAATAGATCTGCTTCATTCATTTCTTGCATTAAAATAGCAATTTCTTTAAAATTGGGGCTGTTGATTTAATGCTTTAATTTGGTCCGATCAATTATAGAAAAAAGTAACACATTAAAATGAACACTTATCGCACCCACCCGGACCTGTAAGTCATAATTACATTGCATGCAGTTTTGTTATGATGCGGGACAACTACCACCACTAAAATACAATAAAATGTTTGTCTTTTATTTATATCATATGATATTATTTAGCAATATCACACGAGCCCTGTTTTTTCCCAAAATATCAGCACGCTTGCAAATGTGATGATTTATACAACAGTTCAATAAACCAGAAGTTAATATTGCGTTACATTTTAGACACAATATTGTCTGTTTTCGTTCCAAACAAAGCCGAACTGTTGTGCGTCTCTGTTTCATTACTGAATGAATCCGTGTTTTTTAATGAATCGAGTGAGTCAGTGATTCAATGACTCATTCATAAAGACGTCACTTGCTTCGTTCCTGATTGAATCAGCCGTTTAAATGAATGAGTTGAATGAATGATTCAATGACTCACTCATTAAGACTGACTTGGCGCCACCTACTGGCATTTTTTGTTTCATATTTAGAGTATTATTTAATTTTTTTATTCATATTCATGCTACCTGTACGCTGCATATCAATGCTTTTCTCATCTAATGAGTCATTTCTCAGCCAAACTTGATGTGATAAATTTGCGATTAATTAGATTAATCAATTGGTGCATCATGTAAGAATTATATTAAAATCTCTGTGTGTTGTAGGTCCTATCTGGACATGGCAAAGGTCCTGGTCTTCCGGTACATGTTCTGGTTTGTGCTGACGGTGGTTTTTGTGACCGGAGCAACTCGGATCAGTGTGTTCGGGTTGGGTTATCTCATGGCCTGCTTCTTCTTCCTGCTCTACGGCACACGGCTGCTGATCAAGCCGTCACGCACACGTCTGGTCATGTGGGACTGTCTCATCATGTACAATGTGGCTGTGATCATCTCCAAGAACATCCTGTCTGTGAGTGAGCAGCATTTCACTGAGCATTTACACATACAACTACAGAGAGAAGAGCTTTGTTACAACAGCCCCGTTGCTTGTGTTAGATCCTGGCCTGTGTGTTTGTGGTGGAGATGCAGAAGGACTTCTGCTGGGTCATTCAGCTCTTCAGTCTAGTGTGCACCGTCAAAGGCTACTATGATCGTAAGTTTTCAAGCATATTGTCATATATTGTCATATAGCCTACCTAAATGCTCCCGAATTCAGCATTAAAGAGAAGTTTCACTGGCCTTTTCTTCCCTATTTGTGCCGTATATCTGAGTGAAGCGCTTCTCAAACAAGAACAAATGTAGGGCGGGGCCTGATTTTATCTGTGGGGAATTGATTGGATGGTTGTGGTTTGCTATTGAGTGACAGGTTGCCCCGCCCACTGTTTCTAAGAGTATGTTTATTTTTCTTTCCACACTGTAAAATAGTTTTTATTGTATTTTAATTTTTATTAATACTTGTAGTAATAATTAATACTTTTAATGTATAGTTAATACTTTTAAATCAATCTAATTAAAGCTCTAGTTACCTACTGTAAGCAATTTAACAGTCAGCTCATTTAAATTGTGAGACTATACTCAATTATTGCATGACAGAAGTGTTTGTAGTAGCGAGATGAACTTGGTTCTTGAGCGCTATCTGCAGGGCAATGCTTATAATATATGTTTTAAAATGTAATTTGTCTTTATTTTCTATATTTCACGCGCAACATTTTGAAACACAAATGTAATGAATGAGTGTGTTTCCTCCTCAGCTAATTCAGTGCATGATAAAGGTTGCTCTCTGCCTGTGGAAGAGGCCGGCATTATCTGGGACAGCATCTGTTTCTTCTTCCTCCTGCTGCAGAGGAGAGTCTTCCTCAGTTTTTACTTCCTGCACGTGTCTGCAGACCTCCAGGCTTCAGCGAGACAGGCCTCCCGGTAAGTGCGGCCCCTGCTGGACACTTCAGAAAGGGCTTTTATTTCATGCAACCCATTCAACGTCAGATGTGAGCAATTCCTTCTTCATTACCATCTGTGCAGATATTTACTGAACAGGGTTCATCACCATGCAATTATTATTATTATTTATTTAAGTACTTGTTTTTGCTTGAATGTTTATCATTAACTGTGTACACCTCCCCGGAGGCCGTCGTGGTCATTAGGCGTCAGAAATGCATCTAGGCCAAGTTGAATTCAAAAGTTTCCACCCTGAAGTCTGTGTATTGCTACGATCCCCCGTGTCAAAGTTAGTCTGATTACGTAATAACTGGGGGCTCGTCCGGGATTTGAACCCGAAGCCAGAATCATACCTCTAGACTAACTTTTAACGATGACGTATAGATTTCTGACTTTCCATGTTGAATGGAATGCAATGAAAACAGTGAATAAGCTGGGGTGTTTCTGACATATAAAGTTTATTTTCTGTGTCTGTGGATTAAGGGGCTTCGAGCTTTTCCGAGCCAGCATTATAAAGAACATGCACTTCCACCAGCAGGCAGAGAAGAAGTCCATTCAGCAGCTGAAGGAATCGTGAGTTAACACACATCCTTTTAATTTGCCACAGTAAAAATAAATCCGTCTAGAAATAAAAAAAGAATGGATACATATGGAAGCTTATTTCTGCCACAGAGTAAAAAGACAACAACAAAGGGAATTGGGACTTTCTGACTCTTTTTCTCAAAATTGCAAGTTTATAAAAAAGTCACAATTGTGAAATAAACTGCAATTTTGAGAGAGTCATAATTGCGAAATAAACTCTATTCTGAGAAAAAAGTCACAATTGTGAGATAAAAATGTGCCAGCAGCCAAATCACCCTGTAACCCAAGAGTGGTTTCCCACTGAAGATAAGCAGGATTGAGCCTGGTCAGTACCAGGATGGGAGACCAACTGGGAAAACTAGGCTTCTGCTGGAAGAGGTGTTAGTGAGTCCAGCAGGGGGCGCTCACCCTGTGGTCTGTGTGGGTCCTAACGCCCCAGTATAGTGATGGGGGTACTGTACTGTAACGAGCACAGTCCTTCGGATGAGATGTTAAACCGAGGTCCTGACTCTCTGTGGTCATTAAAAATCCCATTGGCCCCTGTCCATCATGGCCTTCTAATAATCCCCCTATCCTGATTGGCTTCATCACTCTGTCTCCTCTCCACCAATCAGCTGGTGTGTGGTGGGCGTTCTGGCGCAATATGGCCGCCGTCGCATCATCATCATGCAGGTGGTGCTGCACATTGGTGGTGATTGAGGAGATCCCCCCCCCTTCTATGTAAAGCGCT
>CM031949.1:58187912-58290412 GCA_018749465.1 Paracanthobrama guichenoti | reverse complement strand
CATGGACGAGTCTGGGTTTGGCAGTTGCCATGAGAACGGGACTTGCCTGACTGCATTGTGCCAAGTGTAAAGTTTGGTGGAGGGGGGATTATGGGGTGGGGTTGTTTTTCAGGGGTCAGTTCCAGTGAAAGGAACTCTTTATGCTTCAGCACACCAAGACATTTTAGACAATTTCATGCTCCCAACTTTGTGGGAACAGTTTGGGGACGGCCCCTTCCTGTCCCAACATGACTGCGCTCCAGTGCACAAAGCGTCGGTCCATAAAGACATGGATGAGCGAGTTTGGTGTGGAGGAACTTGACTGGCCTGCACAGAGTCCTGACCTCATCCCGATAGAACACCTTTGGGATGAATTAGAGCGGAGACTGCGAGCCAGGTCTTCTCGTCCAACATCAGTGCCTGACCTCACAAATGCGCTTCTAGAAGAATGGTCAAAAATTCCCATAAACACACTCCTAAACCTTGTGGAAAGCCTTCCCAGAAGAGTTGAAGCTGTTAGAGCTGCAAAGGCTGGGCCAACTCCATATTAAACCCTACGGATTAAGAATGGGATGGCATTAAAGCTCATGTGCATGTAAAGGCAGGCGTCACAAAACTTTTGGCAATATAGTGTTTTTAATGTTTAATACACATCTTTTTGAGGTGGGATTTTAGACCAGTGATATTTCAGTGTGGGTAGATACCAGGAGGCCAACAAAACACCTTTTTCTTTATATTTTTTTCTGTCATTTATGACCAAATGTCCCCTTTCTTTTGCAGTGTGGTTGAGCTGGAGACACTGGGCGGTTTTGCGAAGACCCGTGACTTTAGCAGCACGACTCTGTCCTCTGAACTCACACTAGAGCTCGATATAGAACCGTTTTACAGCCAGCACACCAACCGCCCTCGACGCTCCAGAACCGCCAGTGAACTGCTTTCAGAGAGGTGCTGCTTTATATGACACTACTGTACGATCTTCTGCTGTTATTAAAGGGTGAATCTCATGAAAACATGTCTGAAAATCTGTTTTAGGACTGTCTTCATAATAGCTTCTTTTAATTATATAACAGTTTGGGGTAACACTTTATTTTGACAATATACTATAGACATTCTCCTAACTACAAGTAACTTTGCAACTACATGTCAACTAGCAGTCATGAGAGTATTAGTAGACTCTCTGCTTAATATCTGCTAACACTTTATTTTGACGATCCATTTTAGACATTCTACTAACTACAAGTAACTTTGCAACTAATTTGGTGTATTAAAGGTGTTAATTCGGCTTCATTTTCTTTATGTAAAATGAGTTACTGCAGTTAATTTCTTATCTCTGTTTTCTCAGGCCCTTCAGTGTTGAGGAGTTGATACAGAGTCGTGAGTTCTACTCGTCTCAGAACCGACTGCTGAAGCTGCTCTTCGCGCTCTATAATGTTCTGGCGGCTCACTCCGAGCTGGTCTGTTATTTCATCATCGTGCTCAATAACCTGGTGACAGCCTCTGTCATCTCATTGGTGCTGCCAGTCCTTGTCTTTCTCTGGGCCATGCTGTCTGTTCCCCGACCTTCCAAGAGGTTCTGGATGACAGCCATTGTCTACACAGAGGTGAGATGTTTCAGATATTAATAAAGAAACCTTTTTTCCAATTTGGTATCAAATATGATTTGATCAGGCTTTATAGGGTTAAGCTGGTAGGACTACTTTTATGAAAGCTGGAAACTTTGCATATTAAACAATTGCATTTGGACCTATAATAACTCAAATGTGTATCTCTGCTGTGTTTCCCACAGGTCATGGTGGTGGTCAAATACCTGTTTCAGTTTGGCTTCTTCCCGTGGAATAGTGATTATGAGCTGAAGCTAAATGAGGACAAGCCCTTCTTCCCTCCACGGATCCTGGGCCTGGAGAAAACCGACAACTACATCCGTTATGATTTGCTTCAGCTACTGGCACTCTTCTTTCACCGCTCACTTCTCCAGGTATTCAGTCTAGCCTGTTAAAAAAACAAGCCTGTTGGTCTGATGGTCACCATCTTAAAAGCACAGTTGAAAGTTATTGCTAATTATTGGTGTAAAGTGTTTTGAGCATTTGGAACCCATTAGAGTGCAACAGTCGGGTTCCGGAAGTAAAAACTGCATTCGATTTCTCCATTGGGAAATAGATTTTTAACAATGGTTTAAAAACCTTTAAAGTCAGCCTTACTGTGAGCTATGAGGCTTTTAATCAATTGTATTTGCTTCTGTTGAAGCCATCAGCCCACATTATTTCAACTTAAAAGTCATTTTTATAGTTTTAAAATTATCATAACAAGCAAAATGTGCAAGCAAAAAAACGTACGGGCTCCACTCACTCATTGTGGTGAAAAACTGCATACCCATGATGCTGTTTAGAATATTCCACCTGTCAGAGTCGAAACGTACTAGCTCCGCCCACTCCCATGAAATACCACGAATGGCGTAATCGTGGTGAAAAACGACATTACCCATGATTCTCTACAGAATATTCCACCATTCAGAGAGTCGAAACAAGCAAATTGTGCCAAAAGATCTCTTTAGCTCCGCCCACTCCCATGAAATACCACGAATGACGTAATCGTGGTGAAAAACTACATTACCCATGATGCTGTTTAGAATATTCCACCATAGTCAAAACAAGCAAAACGCGCCAAAAGATCTCTTCAGCTCTGCCCACTCCCGTGAAGCACCGCGAATTACGCAATCGTGGTGAAAGACTACATTACCCATAATGCTCTACAGAATATTCCAAAATATCTCCTCAGCTCATCCCACTCCCATTTTTAAATTATTAGTTTTATATTTCTTCATCATTTTTAATTTATGCTTCATGGGATTGTAGTTCTTTCCCTCATCAAAGCCGTTAAGTTCACAGTCTTATACCTTTATTTTGGTTTGATTGAAAGTTACCTTTATGTGCCTAATTTTAAATACACATTTGTTTCCATCACAGTGTAGATTCTGTGAGGACTTAAATTATACAGACATATTCCTTTCCCTTGTGTTATGACTTGGCATCTGGTTTGTAATCCATCATGATACACAGTTTTGTCTTTTCCTCTCTCAGCGTTATGGTCTCTGGGACCAAGAGGGCCCTCTGGAAGAGAAGAGCAATCTTTCGTCTGCGGAGAAGAGAAAGAACAAAAGAGATGAGAAAGTGTCAGATGAAGAGGACAGTCGAGCACAGCCAGAGCCCGGCACGGAGGTGCTGGCAGTGACGCCGTCGACAGAATCACCGACCAATGCTGAGATACAGACCGACCCAGAACCCAACATTCACACCGACGCCACAGAAACCCTCGAGACTGTGAAGGAGGAGGGGAAGAAGAAGAGCCGCTTCCTTCGCTTCCGCAGGAAAAAACAGGCAGAACCAGAAACAGGTCTGTTGAAAAACTGGTTCATTTATATATAGTGTTGGGAATAGATACTTGTTATAAAATTTCCGATTCCGCTTATCGATTCCTGTGGTTTTAAGCATTTGTTTCTGTGTTGCGCATCTGAAAGCCTCTCATATAGTGCGTGAATACTGAATTGAGTTCTCTTTTCAAGATTCAAGATTCAAGATTCAAGAGTTTTATTTGTCACATACACAGTTATATACAGAATATACAACCGGCAGTGAAATGTAAACAGGTCCGCTCCATGGACAGTGCAAATTCACAGTTAAAAACACAAGGAGGAAATTATAATAGAAATAGGATAAAAAAAGTACTCTCTCTATATATATATATATATATGTCTATATCTGTAGAATTATAAATAATCAAGTCAAGAGAAAAAAAGGTAACAAATAAGGATAAAGTGGAATAAAATAATTGAAGTAGACTTTGCAGTGAGTAAACTGTAGACTTATAAATATGTGGTTAACAAATGTATAAAGAGTATAATGTGCAAACAGGTTTATAACAGGTTGTTACACAGTAACAACGCGAGAACAGAAAGTGCAGTGCAATGTCAGTGTATCGATGTTTATCCTGGCGTGAAGTCACGTGATGTTAAGTGACTGAGTTCAGGAGTCTGATGGCCTGGGGAAGAAGCTCCTCCTGAGTCTCTCAGTTTTGGCCATCAGGCTTCGGAAGCGCTTACCAGATGGTAGCAGCGTGAAATGAGGGTTTGCAGGGTGATTAGAGTCCTTGATGATCTTGGTAGCTCTACCTTTGCAGCGTTTGGTGTAGACGTCCTGCAGAGACGGGAGAGCTGACCCTGAGATACGCTCGGATAAGCGCACTACTCTTTGCAGGGCTTTGCGGTCATGACTGGTGCTGTTCCCATACCACGCTGTGATGCACTGAGTTAAAACACTTTCTATCGCCCCTAAATAGAAAGTTTTCAGGATAGCTGGTGAAACCCTGAATTTCCTCAGCTGGCGCAGGTGGTACAGTCTTTGCCTGGCTTTTTTCACCTGTGTCTGAATGTGAGCAGTCCAGGTCAGGTCCTCTGAGATGTTTACTCCCAGGTACTTGAAGCTGCTCACTCTCTCCACTGGTGACCCGCTGATCATGAGGGGGGAGTATGTCCGTTGCTGTCTCTTCCTGAAGTCCACAATCATTTCTTTGGTCTTGCCAACATTCAGAGAGAGACAGTTGTCCTGGCACCATGATGTTAGATGCTCCACCTCGTCCAAGTATGCCATCTCATTGTTGTTGGAAATGAGGCCCAGGACAACAGTATCATCAGCAAATTTGATGATAGAGGTGGAGCTGTGTGTGGACAAACAGTCATGCGTGTAGAGAGAGTAGAGCAGGGGCTCAGGACACAGCCCTGTGGAGCTCCCACACTCAGGGTGATGGAGGAGGAGGTGAACTGGCCTACTCTCACCACCTGAGGCCTGCCAGTGAGGAAGTCCTCAATCCAGTGGCAGAGAGAAGGATTCAGGCCGAGATCCAGGAGTTTGGAGGTTAGCTTGGTGGGAACTATGGTGTTAAAGGCTGAGCTATAGTCAATAAATAGCAGTCTTACGTAGTTCCCACTTTTGCTGTCGATGTGAGTGAGGGAGGAGTGGAGGACATGAGAGATGGCATCTTCAGTCGATCTATTGGGACGATAGGCAAACTGAAGAGGGTCCAAAGTGTCAGGAATGAAGGCGCAAATGGTGTTTTTAATGAGTCTCTCAAAGACCTTCATGACTATAGACGTGAGAGCCACTGGACGATAGTCATTTAGGCAAGAGGGTTTACTGTTCTTAGGGACAGGGATGATGGTGGATTTTTGAAGGAGGTGGGACCACAGATGTAGCGAGGACTCATTAAAGATAGATGTAAACAACCCGGCGAGCTGATCAGCACAGGACCGCAGAACACGACCTGAAATACCATCCGCCCAGCAGCTTTCCTAACGCCCACACGCTTGAGTGCTCTCCGAACTTCATCCTCCGAGACAGAGATCACGTGATTGTTGCTGCTCTGAGTAATTTCCTCTAACGCGCCACTTGGCGGAGTCGCGTGCCGCGTTACAGTCAAAGCGAGCATAGAAAGAGTTTAACTCGTTCACGAGCAACGGATCAACGCTTGCCTCTGCAGAGAGATTTAGATCCAAAGGAGCAGATGGACCTCAGACCTTGCCACATGCGCCGCGAGTCGTTGAGTTGGAAATGAGACTCCACTCGGTCTTTATAACGGAGTTTTGCGGCTTTAACCGCGTCTGAGAGCATAGCAGGGCGATCTGTATTCATTCATATTCCCTGAATGGAGACCGGCGTGCGGCAGTGCGTGCGTTCACTGCCGCGCGGATTGAATTGTCCACCCACGGTTTCTGATTTGAGAAGGACGTTATTGTTATTGTTTGCGTGGCTTGCTCTGTAAGCGTGTTGATGAAGCAAAGCGCCACGTCTGTGAACTCGCTTACGTCCAGCTGAACTCGCTCGACATGTCCCAATCCACATCGCCCAGAGCTGCCTGTAGCGCGGTCTCTGAGTGGGGTGACCAACGCTAACTTCCCGCCTCACCGGGGGTTCCTGGAGGAGCTTTTGTTTGTATTCGGGAGTGAGGAAAATGGCGGCATGATCCGATTTGCCAAACGCTGGAAGTGACCGCGCTTTATAGGCGTTCTTAAACGGAGAGTAGCAGTGATCCAGTGTGTTTGCTCCTCGTGTGGGGCAGGAGACGTGCTGGTGAAAGTTTGGCAGGACTTTCTTTAGGTTTGCTTTGTTAAAATCGCCCGCGACAATGAATGCCGCGTCGGGATGTTGGTTTATGACGCCGCTGGCAACATCATGAAGGCCAGATAAAGCCAGCGCTGTGTCTGCCTGCGGTGGAATGTAAATGGCGGTCGCGACAACCGCAGAAAACTCCCTCGGCAGATAGAATGGGCGGCAGATGATTGTTAAATGTTCCAGATGAGGTGAGCAGGACCGCGAGAGAATGGTGATGTTCTTTTGTGTCTTCTTGCACTTGAACGGACAAATACTCTCAAAATTGTCAAAATACTCTCATAAACACAGTCGGTAAACACGGCTGGGAAACAAATCAGATGTGTATCAGTGTATTGGATCCGTGCATTCGCTCTTAAAGTGACAGCAGCCTAATAAACCTGATGCTGTCTGTCATTAATGTTGATCAAACAACAAAAGACAGAGAGAAAATCACTCACTGCTCTTGACTGAATTATTTTTGTAACTTTATTTTTATAAAATCAATGTTTACATACTACAGTTGATATATTTGTTTAGTTGTATTTATTTGTGCTATTGCTAATTTGTTTATTTGCTCTTATTTTATTACTGACTGTTTACTTGTCTTTAACAGTGTTGCCAACTATTTTGAAAGTAGCTAAAACCTGCTAAAAGTAGCTAAATGTCGCTAGATGACGTAATGCGCCAACTCTCAATCCATGCTCACATACTGTATTTTTAATACAACATATAGCCGAATCTCCATTTGCATATATTCTGTCAGACAAGTAATAACTAGGTTTGTCGCTAGTCACTTTTTGAAAGAAAAAAAATTGCTAAATGGGCTTTTACAAAGTTGCTGATCTAGTGACGGTCACTGAATTGGCAACACAAGTCTTGAATATGTTTGGAATTTATATTATTTAGGCTAGTAGTTTTTACTGTAGCATTTTTGTTCATGGTATTCAGCTGTAACAAAATGTTTGCAAAAAGACAGAATTAATATGTTTGATATCTAAATGTTTTTACTTAAACTGGGAATCGGTAATCAGAATCTGTCAAATTCAAACGATACCCAACCCTATTTATATATGATTAATATGTCTATAAGATTGTACTGTGTTATTACTGTGACATGTATGAACAATCCTGTCACAGATATGATACAGAAAGAACCTAAGAAGAAGAAGAAGAGGAAGTCAAAGACGAAACACGGCGAGGACACCAGTAAAAAACTACTGAATGCTGTTGAAGGAAAACTCAAAGGCCTTTTCTTATCCATGTAAGATTCCTGTTGCTCAACCCGTCAGGAAAGACCAGATCATAGCAGATCATCATAGTATAGGCGGTATGTTGTTGGTCCGAGGTGGTCTACCAGCCAGGGTCAGAAATGATCATTTGCATTAAAGTTAGGGATACACTGATATGACATATTTTGGCTGATAAGCAATAATTCTTCATATTTGAAAACCGATATATATATATCCAATTTTTTATATAAATTTTGTCTCAAGCACACAATTATGATGATCTCATTATAATTTTATGTAGCCGATATGACAGACTTGCGCTGCACATGTTGCTCTGAACTGTATTTTCCTGAACTGTAAGTGCAAAAATGAGTAAAGACACGGAGACAATTTTAAGCCAAAAGGTTGAAAACCCATAAATACACGAGTTGTATAGAGCCAATATCATGTTTTGTTCAATTATAGTGCCACCAAGTGGCGCAGTCCCACCACTTTCTTTGTGTGTCCTCAGAGTTTCCCCATACATAAGTGTCTCAAATTTGGTGAAAATATACATTTGTATTTATGAGCATATAAAAAATAACCTACACTTGATTTTGATTAAACATCTAAGGCCAAATGTCAAAATTTGATAGTGTCAAAAAAAATTTGTCAACCCACTATAATTCCAATTTTCCTACAGTGGTTTCATCTCGATCGGACTTTCTGAGATTTTTATGAAAGTTGTTTAAAATCTAAATCACAACATTGAACAAACCAAACCAATTTACCCCCGTGAAAATAAGTCAACCAAATCCAAAGTTATAAGCATGGGAATATTTCACCACTAGGTGGCGCTTGCTCGAAACGTCGTGATTCCTTCAGGGTGTCCTGCCGATGATCTATACAGAGTTTCGCAACGATACGCTAATGTGTTCATGAAATACAGCATTTTACTACAAAATTAAAAATGCCTGACGCCCAAATTGACCAGTATGGAAAGATTCTCAGCATGCCAACCCGAATCTAACAAGACAACCTTTATGATTTTTGGGCAAACCGTTCAGAAGTTATAAGCAAAAATAGCCATTTTTCATATCTCTGGACCAGTAGGTGGCGCTGTGGCGAAACTCTGCATGTAGCCTCAGGTCAAGCTTGTGATGAACCGTACCAAGTTTGGTCTGAATGCTAAAGCATTGTGGAGATATAGACTCGTGTCCAATTTGGCGCGCTCTTCATCAGATTTGTTATTCGAGAACAGTTGGGTTCATCAAAAAGCCTTTGATAACTTTTTGACAGCATGGTCTATAGATGATCTGAAGTGAAGTTCAGTAAAGTAGTTCTTTTGGCGGGAAAGTTTTTCAGTGACTTCATAGGGTGCAATCAAATCGTATTAAGCCGAGGAAAAATAATTTTGTTTCTAGAAATTAGGAATTTTACGTTAGAGAGTTTGATCTAGAGACACCAAATTTGCTGTGGTGAATGTTTGGACTGTCCTCTATCTGTGTACCAATTTCATAACGTTCCCTCAAGTGGTTCTATGGGCTGCCATAGACTTCCAGAGCGGTAGAAGAAGAAAAGGAAGAATAAAAAGAACGCCAACAGATACAATAGGTGCCATCGGACCTTCGGTGCTTGGCCCCTAATGAACAAATATGGTGGCCAATATATTGTAATTAAGGTGCAATATTACCCCCCTCGAAATGATTTCAAGGGGCATTTTTTCTTTTGTACGGGCAATTACTAGTGACAGGGCGATTTCGAAAAACACTTCAAAACCTTGCGATTCATGTTTCGAATCAGTGAGTCGGAGCGTATATCAAACTGACAAGCGGCTTTGTTATGTCATCACTGTTTAGAAACTTTTCATTTCACCACTAGGGGGCGATGATCTCTGTGAACCCATGAGCCAGTGTCTATATATGATTTTCACCTGATCTCGGAGAGATCTTGTAGACATTTAATGACACATTTGTATCATAAAAAGGAAGAGTTGCAGTTAAAAGATTAACCAAACTCTCCATAAAACTATCAAAACAAGCCCTACAATTTAATAAAATAACACATTTATAAAGACACTTCATATTTTGTGCTAATATTATTACACCTTCAGTGAAACATTTCCAACTGTTTAAAAACTATATATATTTTGAAAACTAGTAATCGATATATAACATACAGTATCGTTGATGTAATGTCTCTGCTGATTCACAGGTCTTAAGTCGTTGTGTAATTCATGATTTAATGCCATATTTAACGTTCATTTTATCTTGTGGTGTGTTTTTAATTCATCTCCGCAGAGTGAAGAATGTCTACAGGCCGAGCTGTGTATTCTTCCAGAACATCCTGCATGCGGAGTATCAGGCAGCTACTGATGTCTACGCGCTGATGTTCCTCACTGATGTGGTGGACTTTATCATCGTCATCTTCGGTTTCTGGGCTTTTGGAGTGAGTACAGAAAACTCAATGATTTGGAATGGCAACCTTAAGTAATTATACCCAATCTGAGATGAGACAACAACAGTGCTAAATGCAAAGAATATAATGCGACTTCATTTAGGATGCCAGATTAATTAGACTTGTTCTGGTCACTTCATGCGTTTACTCTGATGGGATAGCTGTCCGATAGCGAACAGACCAGGTGTAAATGCCTTCTGAGAATTGCTTAAATCACTTCAGGAGGAAAGCTCAGCACAGAGTCATTTCCATTGACCCTTTAATGCATGAATGTTTTGCCAACCATTATTACATAATCGGGTCTTTAGTGACCCGGATCTATATCTAGCCACGGATGGATCTCTGACTGCCGCAGTAGAATAAAACTCTCCTGATATGTGGAATATAATGTGGAATTTCACATAATTTGTCACATTTTGGATGAATAAATAAACCGCACACTTAAATCAAATCGCCATATAGACTAGTGTCACTTTACATTGTTAACTATATTCAAAATAAACTATGAAAAAATTGTTATTTCTTTTGTAAATTTTGTAGAGTTCCCCTCTCGGTCACATACCTGACTCAAAGGCTCATTCATTATGCGGCTCATTATGTGGTTCTTTTGTCCTCTCAGGTGTTCACACCTCCTCGCATATGGGCTTTGTAAAGAAAAAGTGTCTTACATCTTGTGGACACATATCTATTGTATTTTGTGGGATTATTTGAGTATCTTAAATTTTTAGTTTGCTCAAAAACCACGCATAAATGTTATTCTCTTAAAAATACAAGCATGTACATACATGTTACTCCCATATTATGGTAGCCCAGTTTGTGCTGAATACAGTGCAGTGACACTTTTGCCATTAATGTGTTTATAAGCAACTGAAAAAAGCAATATGTCAAAGTATGTCAAAACTTCTAAAGGGCCCAAAACTGTGCAGACCTCTAGGGGTCGGTTAAAAAACATTTGTGAAACCGTTATTACAATTGAGCCGAAACCACTGTAGGAAACTTGGAATCATAGCAAGTTGACTGAATATTTTAAGCCAAATGTCAAAATTTTGATTGTAAGTGGCAAAAACATGCAATCAAAGTTGGACATGGGTAATTTTTTATGTGCTCATAAATACGTCTAAACTCCTAAATGAAATGAGATATTTTCACAGAATTTGACACACTTATATATGAGCGCACTCTCAAGGCACATAACAAAAGTGGTGGGATTGCATACTACATACATTGAATACTAACTACAGCACAGTATTTTGTTGCAAAATGCTATATTTTACAAATGCCTTAGCGTATCATTACGAAACTCTGTGTCATCAGAACCATGCCCTGAAGGTACTCAAAACGTTTTGGAACAGTGCCACCTCCTGGTTACATTTTATGAAAATGCTAATAATGTTTGATTAATTCTGCCTATTTTAATGAAACTGGTCTTGATAGATTCCTTGAATAATACCGAGAACAGTGATACCAATTATGCCTATTTGCTCAAATTTGCTGTCCGCCATTTTGAATTTCTTTGAAAACTTACATTTTCGAACTCCTCCTAGACCGTTGATCTGAACTTCACCAAAATTGGTGCAGATCATCTTTGTGATCTTGAGCTGATGGTAAATCAACTGCAGCTCATATCAGTTGCTTTCAGTGATGTGAACTTAGCATACACTGTGGGAATTGAAGATTGGATTTATATTTGTTTTGCGGAGACGCGTTTACTGTAAGCGTAAACGTGACAGGTGTAAATAAGTCAGTGTTTGAGTATGAATGTTCGCTCTGTCCCAGAAACACTCGGCGGCAGCAGATATCGCCTCGTCTCTGTCTGAGGATCAGGTCCCCGAGGCGTTTCTCGTCATGCTCCTCATTCAGTTCAGCACCATGATCATCGATCGCGCGATCTACTTGCGCAAGAGCATCTTGGGAAAACTCATCTTCCAGGTTATCCTGGTTTTCGGTATCCACCTGTGGATGTTCTTCATCCTTCCCGCTGTCACCGAGAGGTAAGTGAGGCGAATGCAGGGAGTTTCATAGACGGTGCAACTGAGATCAGACAAATGAGAGTATACATTACTTCCTGTATGTTCACAGGACATTCAATCATAACTCAGTGGCCCAGCTCTGGTATTTTTTCAAGTGCATCTACTTCACGCTGTCGGCGTATCAGATCCGGTGTGGCTACCCGACACGAATCCTGGGAAACTTCCTCACCAAGAAATTTGATCATCTCAATCTCTTCCTCTTCCAAGGGTGGGCACTTCCTGTTCTTCATTCTCCCAGTGTCCTCTTCAAAAGTTGATTTCTGTGAGTGGAATTAATTGCCTGTGTTTCCTCAGGTTCCGGCTGGTTCCGTTTTTAGTTGAGCTTCGAGCCGTGATGGACTGGGTTTGGACGGATACGACACTGTCTCTTTCCAACTGGATGTGTGTCGAGGACATCTACGCTAACATCTTTATCATCAAGTGCAGCCGTGAAACGGAGAAGGTAGAAGCTCCTCTTTAGCATGCGGAAAACATTCAACACTTTCCACAGCTAGGATACACTTTGATATCCCATAACTGCTGACTGTATAGATGTGTTTGATAAACTACTATATGACATACAATTAACCTAGCATTTGTATTGTATTATTATTTATTCATTTTAATTACCATGAATGTAAACTGTAAACCATTACCACATGATTCTCCCTTACACTACCGTTCAAAGTTTGAGGTCAGTAAGACGCATTCAACTGATCAAAAGTGACAGTAAAGACATTTATAATGTTACTAAAGAGATAAATGCTGTTCTTTTCAACTTTCTATTCATCAAAGAATCCTGAGAAATGTGTGTTGATCATCAGATCCTCATCTGAGAGTGATTAGTGAAGGATCATGTGACACTGAAGACTGGAGGAATGATGATAAACTCAGCTTTGATCACAGGAATAAATCACACTTTACTGTATATTCACACAGAGAACAGATGATTTACACTGGAGGAATATTACACAATATTACTGGAGTTATGAGCAGATAAATGCAGCCTTGATGAGTAGAAGAGACTCTTTCAAAAATCAATCAAAAAATTGACTAATTCTAAAACGTCTGTGGGACAAACTTTAATGTTGGCTTGACAAAGCCATATGAAAATGTAAGGTTTTATAAGCTTTAAATTTAGTCGAAAGAGAAAGACATTGCTAGCATGAATTAACATGTTTTGCTAGCATGTTTTTACAAGTTACTAGCATGTAGCCAGCATGTATGTTTTAGCATGAATTAGCATGTTGTTAATATGATTAAGACTGTTGCTAGCATGGTTTAACATGTTGTTAGCCTGAACTGACATGTTTCTAGCATGAATTATCATGTCGGTAGCATGATTTTGCATGTTGTTAGCATTAATTAGCATGTTGGAACTTGGTAGCATGATTTAGCATGTTAGCATTAAGTAGAATGTTGTTAACATGATTTATCATGTTGATAGCATGTCCTAAGCTAGTTGCTAGGCTTTGCCAGTGATACGTGAATTTAATCTTAATTTTTAGGAAAATCATAAGTCAGAGTTCTTGAATCTTCATCATTTAATTCTAATGTGTAAAACTATAATATGCATAATAATCAAATTTGTCCATGATTAAACTCTCTTTGCAGAAATATCCCCAACCAAAAGGACAAAAGAAGAAGAAGATAGTGAAGTATGGGATGGGCGGCATCATCATCCTCTTCCTCATCTGCATCATCTGGTTCCCGCTACTCTTCATCTCATTGGTTAAATCTGTAGTGGGTGTGGTTAACCATCCTGTCGATGTCACCGTCACAGTCAAGCTCGGAGGTTATGAGGTAAATGCTACTCTAATATTTATATTACACTTTGAGATTTGAGATTTGACTGGCGTTTTCTCCGGCAGCCTTTATTCACGATGAGTGTGCAGCAACAGTCCATCCAGCCGTTCAGCGAGCGCGACTACAACCGGCTCAGCAATGAGTTCGGCGATAACGCTGTAAGTCACATCAACTCTCATTCACACATTAACCCTGGCATATGAGATAACAGCCAATCTTTTTAAATAAAAAATATAATTGGAACAAATAGTGTATTCATAAGGAACAGTTGGAACAAATATTGTTTGTTTTATGGGACAGCTGGAACAAAATCTTATTTTCCTATGTTGAACAATCACATTACAAATATTATGTCATGGAACAGTTGACAGTATTTTTATGTCCCTATATGAAACAGGTGGAACAATGGAACAGGGTTTGCAAACTGAACGGCTAGAAAAATTGTGTTATTCTATATGGAACAATTGAATCTTTTTAGGTTTGCCAGTTGGTACATCAATGGAACCGTGTGGGTTTTTTAAGTGTGACATTTGGAACCATATTGGTCTTTTTTTTAATAGGGCGGTTGGAACAATGTGTCGTCTTATATGGGACATTGTAACAAATCGAACAGATCTTATCCCTATATGGCATAATGGGACATTGCGTTGTTTATGTGGCAAGTTGGAAAATATTTGTATGTATGTGGAACTGTTGGAACGATGGAACAACTATTTTTTTTAATGGAACCGTTTCTTCAAGTGTTTTCTGTTGAGTATCGTATTTCATACATCTGGTTTTTATGGCTCAAATGGTCTGATATAGTGAGAATATGGAGGGAAAAACAGCTCAAGGCCCAAAGTGAGAAACAAAACATGCAATTTGGTGCAGATGCTGATATTTATATGGACAAAAAGCAAGATGCAGAAGACCTCCACCTCTGCTGGTTATAACAGTGGGCTGAATGTGTCTTCAGGTGGCCATGCAGTTTATCACCTTGTACAGTTATGAAGACATAGTAACGGCCAACATTGAGGGCAGCTCGGGGTCGGTGTGGCAGATCAGCCCGCCCAGCAGACAGGAGCTCATCAAGGAGCTGCTCGCCAGCACTGGGGACATGACCCTCCGCCTGGACTGGATCTTCCAAAGGTCAGTTTGATGGAGAAAGTATTAACCTTGCTTCTGCTGGACATCACGCTCATCATGTGCTTGTGTCTGAAGGGATCTGGGGAAGGGCGGGACAGTGGAGCATACGTTTGACAGGCACTCCATCAGTTTGGCGCAGGAGAACCCGGTCAGAGCAGAGCTGGCCGACCTGCTGTTGGGCAACCGGAAGGATCCCGTGTAAGTTTTAAAAATGACACTTCTCATGGCACAAATCACAATACACTCATAACCTGTAATTCTGACAAAATGTTAATTGCTCCAATGTTTTTTTTAAATGTTAATCGGGTCAAGTGAATAATTGAATGAATGAATCTGGATGAATCTGCGTTTTTGAACAAATCTCTTGAGTGAATGATTCAATGACTCACTCAAAGGCTTCACTTGTTTCATTACTGGATGAATCAAGGTTTTTGAACGAATCTCTTGAATGAATGATTCAATCCAACACCAATTTTTGTCATTCATATTTGGCAAGTGTCTAGCTTTCTTTCTTATTTGTATCATCTCTGTAATTCTCTCCTAGACTTGTGCTGCACATGTTTCCCAACTACATCCGAGCCCCTAATGGAGCAGAAGCGAAGCCTGTCAGTCAGCTGTATGTTGGTAAGAGAGAGTCAAACGTGTCTAGTGTTTTAGTCAGACACAGCTCACTCTAATATCCAGTGAGTTGTAAAGGAGTTCTACCCTGTTTGGGACATACATGACTCTTAACACATCAAAACCAAATTTTACAAATATATGAGGTCTATCATATAGAATCCAAAATGGCGCCGCCGTGTTCGGTCACCGTTCAGGTTGCTCCGCGAAGACTGTGCTTTTATTTACTATTTTACTTTCTTTTACTCTCAATTTTTACAAACTTATCATCTTCATTGATCTACTATGACAGCAAAACTCTTTTGGACATTGGTTACCTCTACACTGGACTGTTTCAGGACACTTTCACCGATCCTCTGTGGCCATCTGAGATTCATTGGAACGCTGAGTTGAACAATGGACAGAGCCGACAGCGAAGAATCAAGAAACACCGTGGGAAACGCGCTGGTATCCGTAAGTAAAAGGGCATTCAGCCCACCTCTCCCGAGCATTCTGCTCGCAAATGTTCAATCCTTGGAGAATAAGATGGACGATCTTAGAGCCAGGATAAGTTTTCAACGGGACATGAAAGACTGTAACATCTTTTGTTTGTCCGAAACATGGCTCACGCGGTCCCGGACACAGCTGTGACGCCGTCGGAGAACTTCTCTGTTTTTCGGATGGACAGAACAGCCGAGGCCGGTAAATCCAAAGGTGGTGGAGTATGTTTCATGATCAACAAGAAATGGTGCAATCCCAGGAACATCACCATTCTCTCGCGATCCTGCTTGCCTCATCTGGAACATTTAACAATCATCTGCCACCCATTCTATCTGCCGAGGGAGTTTTCCTCTGTCATCGCGACCGCTGTTTACATTCCACCACAGGCAGACACAGGGCTGGCTTTATCTGGCCTTCATGATGTTGCCAGCGGCTTCACTTACAAACACCCTGATGCTGCTTTCATTGTCGCGGGCAATTTTAACAAAGCAAACCTAAAGAAAGTCTTGCCAAACTTTCACCAGCACGTCTCCTGTCCTAGATGAGGAACAAACACACTGGATCATTGCTACTCTCCATTTAAGAACGCTTATAAAGCTCGGTCACTTCCAGCTTTTGGCAAATTGGCTCATGCCGCCATTTTCCTCACACCCGAATACAAACAAAAGCTCGTTCAGGAACCCCCGGTGAGGCGGGAAGTTAAGCGTTGGTCACCCCACTCAGAGACCGGGCTACAGGCAGCTCTGGGCGATGTAGACTGGGACATGTTCCGAGCGAGTTCAGCTGACGTAAACGAGTTCACAGATGTGGCGCTTTGCTTCATCAACACGCTTACAGAGCAAGCCATGCAAACAACAACAATAACATCCTTCTCAAATCAGAAACCATGGGTGGACAATTCAATCCGCGCTGCAGTGAACACACGCACTGCCGCTTACAACGCCGGTCTCCTATCGGGGAATATGACTGAATACAGATCGTCCTGCTATGCTCTCAGACGAGCAGTTAAAGCCGCAAAACTCCGTTATAAAGACCGAGTGGAGTCTCATTTCCAACTCAACGACTCCCGGCGCATGTGGCAGGGTCTGAGGTCCATCTGCTCGTTTGGATCTAAATCCTCTGCAGAGGTGAGCGCTGATCCGTCGCTTGTGAATGAGTTAAACTCTTTCTACGCTTGCTTTGACTGTAACCGCGGCAACGCGACTCCGCCAAGTGGCGTGTCAGAGGGAATTACTCAGAGCAGCAACAACCACGTGATCTCTGTCTCGGAGGATGAAGTTCGGAGGGCACTCAAGCGTGTGGACGTCAGGAAAGCTGCCGGGCCAGATGGTATTTCAGGCCATGTTCTGCGGTCCTGTGCTGATCAGCTCGCCGGGTTGTTTACATCTATCTTCAATGAGTCCCTCGCTACATCTGTGGTCCCACCTCCTTCAAAAAATCCACTATCATCCCTGTCCCTAAGAACAGTAAACCCTCTTGCCTAAATGACTATCGTCCAGTGGCTCTCACGTCTATAGTCATGAAGGTCTTTGAGAGACTCATTAAAAACACCATTTGCGCCTTCATTCCTGACACTTTGGACCCTCTTCAGTTTGCCTATCGTCCCAATAGATCGACTGAAGATGCCATCTCTCATGTCCTCCACTCCTCCCTCACTCACATCGACAGCAAAAGTGGGAATTACGTAAGGCTGCTATTCATTGACTATAGCTCAGCCTTTAACACCATAGTTCCCATCAAGCTAACCTCCAAACTCCTGGATCTTGGCCTAAATCCTTCTCTCTGCCACTGGATTGAGGACTTCCTCACTGGCAGTGAGAGTAGGCCAGTCCACCTCCACCTCCATCACCCTGAGTGTGGGAGCTCCACAGGGCTGTGTCCTGAGTCCCCTGCTCTACTCTCTCTACACGCATGACTGTTTGTCCACACACAGCTCCACCTCTATCATCAAATTTGCTGATGATACTGTTGTCCTGGGCCTCATTTCCAACAATGAGACGGCATACTTGGACGAGGTGGAGCATCTAACATCATGGTGCCAGGACAACTGTCTCTCTCTGAATGTTGGCAAGACCAAAGAAATGATTGTGGACTTCAGGAAGAGACAGCAACGGACATACTCCCCTCTCATGATCAGCGGGTCACCAGTAGAGAGAGTGAGCAGCTTCAAGTACCTGGGCGTAAACATCTCAGAGGACCTGACCTGGACTGCTCACATTCAGACACAGGTGAAAAAAGCCAGGCAAAGACTGTACCACCTGCGCCAGCTGAGGAAATTCAGGGTTTCACCAGCTATCCTGAAAACATTCTATTTAGGGGCGATAGAAAGTGTATTAACTCAGTGCATCACAGCGTGGTAGGGGAACAGCACCAGTCATGACCGCAAAGCCCTGCAAAGAGTAGTGCGCTTATCCGAGCGTATCTCAGGGTCAGCTCTCCCGTCTCTGCAGGACATCTACACCAAACGCTGCAAAGGTAGAGCTACTAAGATCATCAAGGACTCTAATCACCCTGCAAACCCTCATTTCACACTGCTGTCATCTGGTAAGCTCTTCCGAAGCCTGATGGCCAAAACTGAGAGACTCAGGAGGAGCTTCTTCCCCCAGGCCATCAGACTCCTGAACTCAGTCACTTAACACCACGTGACCATCGATACACTGACACTGCACTGCACTTTCTGTTCTCGTTGTTACTGTGTAACAACCTGTTATAAACCTGTTTGCACATTATACTCTTTGTACATTTCTGTTAACCACATATTTATAAGTCTACAGTTTACTCACTGCACAGTCTACTTCACTTATTTTATTCCACTTCTTTATTCTTATTTTTTCTTACTTTTTTTCTCCTACTTGACTTGATTATTTATAATTCTACAGATATATATATATATATATATATTAGTACTTTTTTATCCTATTTCTATTATAATTTCCTCCTTGTGTTTTTAACTGAATTTGCACTGTCCATGGAGCGGACCGGTTTACATTTCACTGCCGGTTGTATATTCTGTATATAACTGTGTATGTGACAAATAAAACTCTTGAATATTGAATATAGATCAAACTGTTGATCAGTTTCTGAAGGTAAAGATGCTGTCGTGGCTCTTGTGTCCTGCAGGTGGTGAGGACGGGTATCAGAATGTCACTCTGTCTCTGATGAGGGAAGCCTCGGTGAACACCACCGGAGCTCAGGAGTGGTGGGACATCAGTATCGCAGACTGCCACAGCTCCTGTGACGTCTTACCCATGGTCATCTTTAACGACAAAGTCAGCCCTCCAAGTTTGGGCTTCCTAGCAGGATATGGGTACACAGCCTCCATTCTCTTCAATGAGATTTACTGCAGGCTTTTTATTTGTCCTGAATATATACATCTCTCTCTCCTCCTCCCGCAGGATCATGGGCCTGTACGTGTCGGTGGTTCTGGTCATCGGTAAGTTCGTGCGAGGCTTCTTCAGTGAGATCTCTCACTCCATCATGTTCGAAGAGCTGCCGTGTGTGGACCGCATCCTCAAAATATGCATGGACATTTTCCTGGTGCGGGAAACCGGAGAACTGGAGCTGGAGGAAGAGCTTTACTCAAAACTCATCTTCCTCTATCGCTCTCCAGAGACCATGATCAAGTGGACTAGAGAGAAGAATCAGAACTGACAGTGTTTTGTGGCTGATGCAGCATCGTAATGTCCTTCAGCTGGAAGCGGTGGAGCTTTACTGCTTTGTATAAGTTGGATGAGTCGATGTCTTAGCGAGTCTATAGCCATTTCTCCAGCGCTACAGAGCGGCTCTGATGGACGCTGTTGGCTTCTTGGAGGTTGGATGACATGGTCAGGTTAAGCCTCTGTGTGTTATTCTGCCTGAACTGTGTTTAGTTTTTCAGCAAAGTTTGAAAATCAGCCTCTCAGTATGACTGATTCAGTGACGTGTTCAGTGACTGCGACTGATTCAGTGACTGCGACTGATTCAGTGACTGATTCAATGACTGCGACTGATTCAGTGACTGATTCAATGACTACGACTGATTCTGTGACTGCAACGGATTCTGTGACTGCGACGGATTCAGTGACGTGTTCAGTGACTGCGACTGATTCAATGACTACAACTGATTCAGTGACTGACTGATTTAGTGACTATGACTGATTCAGACATGTTCAGTGACTGATTCAGTGACTGCGACTGATTCTGTGACTGATTTAGTGACTGTGACTGATTTAGTGACTATGACTGATTCAGACATGTTCAGTGACTGATTCAGTGACTGCGACTGATTCTGTGACTGATTCAATGACTACAACTGATTTAGTGACTGACTGATTCAGACATGTTCAGTGACTGATTCAATGACTACAACTGATTCAGTGACTGACTGATTTAGTGACTATGACTGATTCAGACATGTTCAGTGACTGATTCAGTGACTGCGACTGATTCTGTGACTGATTCAATGACTACAACTGATTTAGTGACTGTGACTGATTTAGTGACTATGACTGATTCAGACATGTTCAGTGACTGATTCAGTGACTGCGACTGATTCAGTAACTGATTTAGTGACTGTGACTGATTTAGTGACTATGACTGATTCAGACATGTTCAGTGACTGATTCAGTGACTGCGACTGATTCTGTGACTGATTCAATGACTACAACTGATTTAGTGACTGACTGATTCAGACATGTTCAGTGACTGATTCAATGACTACAACTGATTCAGTGACTGTGACTGATTCAGTGACTGCGACTGATTCTGTGACTGCGACTGATTCAGTGAACATTGGTCACACAATAGCAGGACCTTCAAAGTGGAAATCCAAACACTATTAAAGTGAATCTCACTAAACTATGTCTGGGTCATATTTTACCGCAGAATAACAGGAAGCTATTTTTTGGGGACTTAAGATTTTTCTATAATACATCCCGATGTTTCTCAACGATTCTAATTACTATAACATTAACATAATACATATTTTAAATAAGCATAACTTAGAGGCAAGACCAACAAATACTCGGTGATAAATCAGTGTATAAATATTCCATCACTATCATGAAAATCAATGCAAATAAACTTGATCATGCAAATAGGCTTCATTTTCATTATGCAAAAAAAAAAAAAAAAAAAAAAAAAAAAAAAAAAAAAAAAATCTCTTGTAATCAGGGTTCATACACATTATCAATAATTTCCCATGACTTTTCCATAGCAAATACTCATGCAAACTACACATACATGTAAAATAAGAATAAAACCCATGTTCACATTTATCACAGCATGTCAGAACTCAAATTAACACTAATTGTTTGCTTCCTATTTGTGTACAAGCATAACGTCACATGCCTGAATGTGGAGTTATTGCAGTTTAACCAGTATTATTGTTTTATTCATTCCTGGAAATTGCTTTCTTTTATGAACCCGGTGTGATTTTGAGGTGAAATATGACCCAGGCGTGCCGTTGATGGATGATGTGTTTTTGTTCTGATACTACAGCAAAAGTGTTTACAAGTCAAAGTGTCTTAGGAGGAGAGCCATTTAGTATTCCGGTCCTGGTTTTACGATTTCTGATCAAACACTTGAATCATTTTTCCTCATAAACAAACTACATTTGCTGCATTGTTGTTTTAGGACGGCGAGTGCTGGAATGCTGTCGTTGTATGTCTAAAGTGCACACGCGGTGTAATAATGAGTGTGCCAAAGCTCATCTGTAATGGAGAATCATATCCACTGTATGTTTATGCAAAGGGACACAAACACGTACTCTGTGCTTCCTTTTGTCATCAGAAATCAAATGAGCCTGTAAAAATTCCTTGCCGAGTCGCAGTGTGCTAAATTAAGAAATGTTGCATAATTAAAATGCTGTACAAACGACTGTATTACTGACTATATAAGAGGTTCTATTGATTTAAATGGGAGGCACACTCACATATTCTGACGATCAATGCAATACGCAAAAAACATGCAGCTATGAAGTGTTTAAAAATGGTAAGTTTATTCACTTGCAAATGGAGACAAATAATGAAATGATTACAATAATTTTATGACATAACTTTCAAACATCCGCTAGTCGCCATCCTCCAAAAGGTACTCGCTGATTTCCGTCTTCATCAGAGCTCTGCGGGAAGAAACGGCAGACATGTTTCCATGCGCTTCATGTGAAGAGAGACGTCGCATAAAAACGGCAAGATGAAAAACGATGCACTTAATCGAGTCTATAATCTTTTTATCGGATAAACTACGCCGGACACACATTTACTGAATCAGTTCCTTGAGGTGCTTTAAAAGTCATGTGACTGCGTAACTGGACTAACCAGCGGACCAATCGCATCACAGCATCTCAGAATGATGTATTAGTCGTTCTGAAAGTCAAAGTGGTTTGGTATGATTCCCTCCAGAGCGGTTTTACACGAGGAATCCGCCTCAGAAAACACATAATCATATGGAAAAGACCCACAGTGGCTTCTCCTAATTGCAAATGTTTTATTTGATATTCCAAAGTTAAATTGGCAACTTTGGATGGGAAACATCTCGCTCCGACTGTCAGTCCAACTCTGTCGATTTTTGTGCATATCCGATTGAAATCCCAGGAACGGACAAAAATCACATGAAATCCGGAAATTTTTACAAATCCGTTTCGAGCTACATTCATACGCGGTTTGAAATCGCATTTCTGGAAATCCGTTTCAGTCGGACTTGTGACTCACAATTTCAAGAAATAATTTGGAATTATGTTTTTAATTATGAAATTATATCTCACAATCCAGACTTTATAACTTGTGAGAATCAATGCAAGAACTGCAAGATAAAAACTCCCTCCGGCAGAAAAACAAGCTTCCAGATGGTTCAACCCAAAATGAACGCTCTGTAGTAATTGATGCTGATGCTCATGCTACTGTATGAGACGAAGGATGTTAGCGCTGCGCTTTTCCATACCGTTAAACGTAGTGCACGTGACCCATCTTCTGAAACCATACGATAGCTGTCAAGTCACACTTATTTATATAGCAATTCATACAATTAATAAAGAGAAAACGGTCAATGTTGCAAAGTTCGTCAATTCTGAAACGGCTGCGGCTATAAAGCATCTCAACAGAAGACGATAGTGTCGCCATTCAGCTCAAGTCAGTTTGTGTTCTCAGAACGGTTAGATTGAAATAATTCATATTCAGAAGATATTATCAGCGCTTGTGCTTCTGAAGACGTGAGCGTACGAGTCGTCTGGAACACGTAAGCCTCATTTATTTTCCGTGTGTGGAAAGAGCATTTTGTGTTCCAAGGAAACGCGCAAGTAAATGATGGCTAGTTATTATTTCAGCTTACAGAGCAGCATTTCCCACCTTTTCTGCCGTTTCTCCGCCTCTGTTATGATGTAAGGTGGAAGTGTGTCGACAGCTCCCTGTGGGAAAGAGTGAGATCAAACTTTAATTATATACACCAATCAGGCATAACATTATGACCACGATTCCTATTGTGTTGGTCCCTCTTTTGCTGACCCGTCGAGGCATGGACTCCACTAGACCCCTGAAGGTGTGCTGTGGTATCTGGCACCAAGATGTTAGCAGCAGATCCTTTAAGTCCTGTAAGTTGCGAGGTGGAAGTCCATGGATCGGACTTGTTTGTTCAGCACATCCCACAGATGCTCGATTGGATTGAGATCTGGGGAATTTGGAGGCCAAGTCAACACCTCAAACTCGTTGTTGTGCTCCTCAAACCATTCCTGAAGCATTTGTGCTTTGTGTCAGGAGCATTATCCTGCTGGAAGAGCCACAGCCACCAGGGAATACCGTTTCCATGAAAGGGTGTACATGGTCTGCAACAATGCTTAGGTAGGTGGGACGTGTCAAAGTAACGTCCACATGGATGGCAGGACCCAAGGTTTCCCAGCAGAACATTGCCCAAAGCATCACACTGCCTCCGCCGGCTTGCCTTCTTCCCATAGTGCATCCTGGTGCCATGTGTTCCCCAGGGAAGCGTCTATTATCCTATCCACTAACAGGAGCCGTGATGAAGCGGTCATAATCTTATGCCTGATCAGTGTATTCTTCCAACACAATGTTGAGTAAAATGTCATACTGTAGGGCTATTTAAGTGAACATTCATATACATTTTTAAGTACCCCATATAACTGAAATCTGTCATCTGGTTTATGCGTACAGTACACACAGCGATCAGATGGCATGAGCGTTTCTCACCATGTCCTTGATGGTGAGTCCACAGCTGTAGCACAACAGTGTCTTCAGGTCCTGATGCGCAGGCAACCTGCAATACATTAAAGAGGCATCAGCTCCTGACTCACCTTAAACTAAACCTTCAGAAAGAATGAATGTGGCAGCTGTAACGCACCAGTTTGAGGAGCAGCAGCGTCCGGTCCCACAACCCTGATCCGCCACGCAGCGCCGTGCATCATGGGATGCGTCCTGAGGCTTGATCTGAGACAGCCGCTCAGACACCAGCGTGGCATGGAAGGCAGACGCTTTATCTGCAGAAAAAGATGAGGGGGTCAGGCTCTTTTTTGGAACAGCCGTTTTTTGTTTTGGTCACTACTTAATTTCTTTGCTTTCAAACGTTAAACCATGGAGACGTTAACGCTAGTGCTGTAGTACTCAAGACCATTTTTTGAAGGTCTGGTCTCAGACGTAGAGCACTCGGGATTTTATCTCAAGACCACAAGTCCTGGGATATCACTAAATTGCCAGTGCATTGTCTGATTTAACATCATTAATGTGATTTGATTTAACACTTTCTGCTTAAAATGAAATCAATCACTTCTTTGTAATGTGATTTCTTGTGTTACTGTGCTGCCGGGTTCAACATCAATGCAGCAATGATTAAAAATTATTATAATTATGCCCACAAAATTCTGAGATTTATTCTTTTTTATATAACAGATATATTATATATAATTATCTTTTATTTGTATATAATTAAGCAATATCACAAGAGCAAGAGGGCCGTTTTCATGAATATAAGCGTAATTGCAAATGATATTGATTTATGTAAACATTTATAAGTTAATATTAAATGACATTCAGCAGCGTTTCGTTATTAAACGAATCGGCTGCTTTGAACAAATGATTCCGTGACTGTTCAATAATGTTAACGTTTTAATGTTAAATTAATCTGAACATCATTTATGCTGGTGTAATTGTACCAATTAAATTTTATTGCCAGTGATTTGATTGGTAACAGCGCTACAGTGTCTCAGACAGTAGAAATGGATCTTTTAGATGAATTTAAGGAGAACTGGTCTTGGTCTCGGCACACGCTGGTCTTGACTACAACACTAGTTAACGCTTCTCTTTGATGCTTCTCATTATGAATTTGGGAAGATGGTTGGTACATGGTTCCTAAAAGCCACTCAAACACCGGAGCATTTACTGTAAACTGAAAACCCAGAGCGGCGCTTTACTCTGAAACATGCAGCGCATCAGACTATATAACGCTGGCTAACTATTTTTGCCATCTTCATATCACACCAAAACAAAAATAGCATGTTTTTTTATATGTTTATAACAGAGTTCAGATTCTAATGTTTAAAATGGAGAACGTAATAGTCTAACAATTTTGCAAAAATGTAATTATTTGTTTAGGTGTCGTTTATTGGGCTACAAACACAAAAAAAGGTGCACAGGATTAATTGCACTAAGTCAGGAAAGTAACTGCACTGCATTAGAGTCCATGTTCATGAGCATGTTATCAGAATTATGTTTTGTTCAAAAACTTAAACTCATTTCCACCTAGCTAAAGACATTCTTTTCCTGTTGTGTAATAGTGTGTATGATGTATATTCACTTGCTTGGATACTAAACTTATTTCCACAGGGCTGGAAGTACATAATGATGTTAGATGGCAGTTTTATGAGACTAATGAGAGAGAGGATTAAATATAACTATAGCTGCGAGCTGCGCTTTACGGCCTTTAAGCACTTGTGTAAAAAGGTATTATGGTTTATTTAGCAAGCGTGTATGAAAAGACCATTTACAGCCAATACCAGCGTGGCATGGAAGGCAGACACTTTATCTCCGCTTACGGTGGTCAGGTCCATTTGTTGGTTTTGGGCACTACTTCATCGAAACTCAAAACACAGTGCTGTGCTTTGCTCTGAAACATGCAGCGCGTCAGACTATCTATTTATATAAATCACAACCGCTGTGATTTGATGATCGCACTAAACCATATCACCTTCTCACCCAGACAGCAACAGTGTTGGCCCAGATCCGGTACATGTGGGCGAGATCTGGGCCAAGACTATGTTGCTGTCTGGGCACTAGGGTTGGGCGATGTCCCCTAAATTGGCAGTTGACGATGTTTACAGTAAAACATCACTGATATTGTCGGTGGGGGGGTGGGGATTTAACCCAACTAATACTCATCTGTGCTTTCCTATAGGTTACACGCACATTTCGCAATCCATTACGGAGCCATTCAATTTTGATTTTGCATATTGTTTTTCAAATGTTCATTCATGTAGTTCACATTACCACTTTACAATATTTCAATAACATCATTTATTTTGTAGCCTATGCTGTTAAAATTAAATATTTTAAGTGTAAGACATGTAACAAAGACAAGAGGCTAACAATGTCAAGATCAATATTTGTGTCGCCTGCCTATTTTCACACGAACACGTCACGTCTCTGGCATAGACTACAGTATTTAAAACAGCATATATGCATTAGTTATGTTCTCAATTACATTTACAGAGCAATCCATGCAAAGCTTTTAAGTTAACTATAGAAGAGATTAGGATTAGTGTGTGTCTCACTCGCAAGACTCGCAACGGGGGGCGCGGCATCACGATGGTGGCTCGCCATCGTCCATCGGCACAACCCTACTGGGCACCACCATGCATTGTCAATGTTTAAAATGGAGAACATAATAGAGTAATAATTTTGCATATATATTATTTGTTTAGGTTTAGGTGCCGTTTATTGGGCTAAAAAGACAAAAGGCTCACTGGAGTAATTACACTTCATCAGGAAAGTAAGAGTCCACTTTTGTGAGCATGTTATCAGAATTATTATGTTTTGTTGGTCTAGATCAGGGGGTTCTCAAACTGGGGCCCGGGGACCCCCAGGGATCCTCTAGAAGGTTCTAAGGGGTCCCCAGAGAATTCCACAGAATAAAAAGACAAAAGCAAAAATAGAGCAAGTCTACCGAATATTCAAAATGTTTCTCTCCTTTCTTGCTGTATACATACTTTCCATATCTGTATATATGTTTGCTTTGTATCTTTCCAGTGAGTTTATCTCACTATAGTCCCCTCCATCTCACTCACTACAGCAGTATTCGTAACGCAGTACACAAGCTGCTCACATACATTTATTGTGATCATTTTTAATTGAAAATGTTCTTCAGGTTTATACAGCCAACATTAAGTACAGCCAATTTAAGTTTGGAAACAATAAGTTGCATTTATAATGTCACACTTACTATTTATCTAACAGTTTAAATGTGTTTTTTTCCTACATTCAAATATACAGATGGATTTCAGGAAGGGGGTCCCTCATAAAAGGTTCATCATATTTGGGGGTCCTTGGCATCATAAAGTTTGAAAACCCCATGTCTAGATTATGAAATGCTATTTTTAGTCATTTACAGCAATTAGTGCGTCTACAAAATGACTCGCACATCTCTTCAAAACTCATTTCCACCCAAATAAATTTTAAACTTTTTTTTCTATTGTATAATAGCGTGTATAATGCATACTAAACTTATTTCCACAGGGCTGGAAGTACATAAATGATGTTAGATGGCAGTTTTATGAGACTAATGAGAGAGAGAATTAAATTAAACTATAGCTGCGAGCTGCGCTTTACGGCCTTTAAGCACTTGTGTAAAAAGGTATTATGGTTTATTGAGCAAGCATGTATGGAAAAGACCATTTACAGCCAATACAAGCAATTTACCATAGGGAATGTATGGTTTTTAAAGCCTTTTAACAGTTAGAGCGCCACCTATAGTCCGATCTCCATAAAAGCTTGCGTGCTTCTTTAGAATCAGAAGTCGCACGTGCACACCAGAGTTTTTGTTTACTATTTATACCCTTGAGTATATTTGGTCATGCCTATTTACTAAGTGACTTTGTTATAGCTATCCAAAGGCCAAAGTTCAACTTTTTTTTTAATATATTAACCTAGACAGTACCCAGAATTGTACCGCAGTTTTACGAGGTTGAGCCAAAAACTTAGGACTAGTTTGCTAAGTTGTTTTTTTTAAATAATCTCCAATATTTAACAGTTTGATTGACAGCGGCGGTCCAAGAGGCAAAGCTGCTCAGAATGAGATCTATGTGGCATAAATGTTGTGGGCGTACGCAAAAACAAAAATCACGTGATGTACAATCCTTTACGCACGTGAAAATACATGAAGGCGCCCCCAAGAAGCCGATTTCTTTCAAATTTCTCACAGTCCTCTAGGTCGCGAGTCAAACAGGCCCAGTGAGTTTCGTTCCAATCGTCCTCCGTTAACAGCCGCTCAAACTTCACGTTTTTCGAGATATGCGAATGTCCTCAAAGGCAGTCCTGGCACCTTGGACGATGACACTGCATGCCAATTTTCAAATCAATCAGACTTACGGTTGCGTAGCATTTGAAAGTTTTTTTCCATGTTATAGCGCCACCAAGTGGCCAGTCGCCACGCCCTTTTTCCACGCGACCACAGAATGAGCTCTTGCATATGTGAAAATATCTCATTCTGTTCACAAGTTATAGCTATTTTGATAAACTTCAAGCATTTTGGCAGGCCTTAAAGACCGTGAATCGAAATTTCAACTTTTATTTTGATAATTACTGGCAATCAGACTCCAGAGAATCTTGTTGCACTGGTTTGGTTCCGATCGGGTCAAAACACCTGAAAGTTTTACCAGGGTGACGTTTAAATTTGAAGTTCTTAATTTTGTTCTTCTTGATTCAAGGATTCCAACGATATAAGACACTTGAGCCTACGCACTGCCTTATCTCCCTTCAAGGACAAACCATAGAACTGAACTTCTGAAGTTATGGCTAACATTCTCACACAACACAATCTCAGACTCACTGAGCCAACCGTCTGCCTGTTTATCTATCTCCTCTCCCACTCCATACAAAAATCCCATCACGTGACCACGTGTACTGTGTCATGTTTATGTTTATGTTATGTTTATGTTTTGTTGTGTTTGCTATGTAATGCTTGCTAAATTGCATTCTTGTATTTCTGGAGAGCGTAGGGCGGCGCCTGAATAATCGGCTGCGACCCGGAGGCTTGCTCCAAACTTCATTTCGTTATACTGTACTTGTACATGTGTAATGACGAATAAACTTCAACTTCAATCAACGCCTAACGTTTAGGAGTTATGAGTGATTTAATACTTTTGAGCGCTGTAGCGCCCCCGTCAGGCCGATTGGGCCGAGCTTTGGTGCCGCTGTAGATGGTGTGAGTACCAGCCCTCAAAGTTTCAAGTCTCTACGACTTACGGTTTGGTCTGGCCGATCACTTTTAGGGGAGAATGCTGATCCAGCGCTTCACGTTCGAACCCCTAAATATTTCCAACATGCACTCATCCAAGGCTCCTTCTTTTCATTAATGTAAAGTTATGCATTTGCGACTACGTTACTCTGAGTTTGTCTGTTTTTTAGTATCAAGCTTGAAACTACATAATCAAGCATTCATGTAACATCTAATTTCAGCATGAATGGCTGTTACATTGAATAAATGAAGCCAAGTAAGTTGCACCTGTGAACGCTGTCGTTTCCCCTCACAATATGGTGATATGTGTGCGCAATCCATTTGTCATTGGATCTGATATTACAAAACTGATATCCAATTAAGGAAAAATGCCTATATATTGGAAACAAATATCGGTGAAACCAATCTCCACTGCTAATCAACCTTAAAAACTGGTCCTCGATTCCCAACTGTGAACGTGACACACACATGACCTGTGTACCGTATAACCTACCTACGTCAGTGTCGAGAGCACAGAGGCACAGCAGGCATTTGGAGGCAGGCTCAGTGTCGTGACTGTGAGAGGGCATGACTGTATGAAGCTTCTCACTCGTTCTGGAGAGGAACCATTAAGACAACAGTTAAATTGAATCATCAGAGGTCACCAGCTGAATTCATGGTCAGATCAAGATGACCTGTAGATGGTGCTAACAGTGGAGGGGAAGTCAGCCTGCAGGTTGGTGACGAAACTCTCCGTCAGTCGCTGGATGCTGGCTTTATCGTGGGTCTGAAATGAAAGTTAAACCGCAGGTATCAAAATCAAGTTTGCGGCGTCAAGTCTCGAATCATGATGTAGTTTCAAGTCTACTTAGCCATTGATGTCCTAAATCCACAACATGTTAAAAATATCCAGGACAATATGTTTAGTCAATTTTGTGGGTCTTGGCAAACCAACTGATACATGAATGGCACAAAAGCAGCAAGCACGTGCTCGATCTGGCAATCAGATTAATCTGTAATCAGGCTTAATGCAACCTTTTGGGTGTTGCGTGCACAGATTTGAACTGTAAACTTTGTTTACAAGGTACCACTGTACTAACCCTTTCACCCCTGGAGGCTGGCTGCAGTGTAGGTTTTAAACCCCACCCTCCACATGTAATCAAATGGGATGCAAACTAAATCCAATTACCCTTCAAATATTTCAAGTCATTTTAGGTAGTTCTTATCACACTGATGTACATTCAAGTGTTCATTTTCCCAGTGGTTTTAGTTAAACGGGGTGTGGTGTCATGATTGACAGCTGTGTTTGCGAATGAGTCTGCGGAAGTGTGGGCGGGACTTCACCGTGCCGTGTCTCCACCAAAGCGTTTTTTTCCCCCTCACGACTGGCTGGCATATCCAATTGTTTTTAACAGGAGAGCCGTGTTTTTAGATCACCATGAGCATAACGAGGTGTTGAGCGAGTATTTTACACTCGAGCGCGGAGCGCTTTTACTGGTCGCCGAGAGTTGAAGAATGTTCAACTTTGAATAAAACGCAGCACTCACTGTCACTTTTCACCCAACCATCCAATCACAGTGGAGGAGGGGCGGGGCAAATACAACACCGACCACCCGCCACTGGCACCACATTCTGCTTGTACAACGTCAACAGATGACAAGCATAATAATTATTGATTTAAAACAAGAGCCAGAGCAAACACTTTACATTGTATCTGCATTTTATATAAAACAAATACAGTAACAAACTATCTGTGAAATGAGGTACTAATATAGCCTGGTCCTACCAGACTCTCGTACATTTCATTTGCACAGAGAGTCTGGCCACGCCCCACTGACAGGCGTTAACTTCCTTGAAGGCGGGTACTTACGAAAACTATTGGATCTGCCATTACCAATCGCTAATGTTTGACGCATGTCATCTCAAACTAGCGCACGACATCAATGTCATCGTTCTCAGCCACTCCCTCTGTTCTCTGATTGGACCGGTTAAAATTTAACCGGAGAAAAACAGAGAATATACCGCAATCCCAGACGGAGTACTGAAGGAAAATGAAAATTGAGTGGAAGTACGTAGGAGGGCGGAGCCAGGCTAATACTAGAAAGACTTTCACGGATATTCCGTATCATAACAAGCAAAGCGTCTCTCAACTAAAAAACAAACGCTACACTGCCAAAATGCTAACTATTGTTTAAATTCAAACAATACCCAACCATACTACTGAATGATGTCATTGGCAAATGACCAATTTGGGATATTTTGGCTTCATTCATTTCCACAGAGAAAGGAAGTGGAGACCCGTCATGTCATTTTGGACAGACAGAAATTCTAATTTACACATATTTCCAGAGTTTTCTGTACAGCCCATCACAGCCAAACACTGGTGTGCAATTATATGAATATGTTCATCACACAGCAACTCAGATTTGACTTCACTGGAAGCCCATATGTCAGGACAACTATAAAGACAGTAAAAGCTTATTGGGTGAATCTCTTTAGTGCACTTGGTTGAAATGTTAAGTAGGACAGGCCACATGGGGAACGAGGATGAGGCCTGTGGTAACGTAGACTTAAAAAACAGAAAATAACAATAACATGCGCATCCTCAAATGTTTTCAGATGAAGCAGGAGAACCAGCCCCGCCGTTAACACAAATGTCAGACATATTTCACCCCACAATCAAAAAAACAGATTTTGCATAAAGAAAGATACAAGTCCCAATAGAACTCTAATCTCAAACCATTTAGCCAGTAGCTCATAGGACTGGGTTAAAAATATACACTTCTTGATTTCAATCAATTCTCATTTTGACGAACCGATACCACTTTTAAAATCCCAAGAATCGATCTTCCAGTCTATGCCGCTTTCTGTTGATGGATGAACCGCGTGTCTCCCATCCAGTAAATCGCAGTAAGTTTTGTTGCTTTTGATGTGAAAAATTTCAAACTCTATTGAGTTTGGTACAAAATTCCAACAATAAAGAGCCACAAAACCACATTTAATGTGTGGTGACGGATCACCACTCCTGTCCCACAAAAACAATCCTGTCCAATCTCACAAAAAAACTGGGGGGAAATCCTGTCCCAATCCCAGAAGAATGACTCCCGTTCCCTCCCAATCCCGTGTTTTTTTTTTTTGGCAGTTACAGTAAAAAAAAAACAGATCACAGCATGCCAAATCCAAAATGTAGTTTTTGTTATTTTATTGAACTGAAAGCCATCTTAAAACAATGCACACACATTAAATTCCATGTAAATCACCCATGCGAACACACCCGTCTTGTGTATGCCGTTTTCATGCAGTCTTTTTGGTTACTTCAGACTGCCCAGAAATGTTGGCGAGCGAAAAATCACGTGATGTACAATCCTTTACGCACGTGAAAATACATGAAGGCGCCCCCAAGAAGCCGATTTCTTTCAAATTTCTCACAGTCCTCTAGGTCGCGAGTCAAACAGGCCCAGTGAGTTTCGTTCCAATCGTCCTCCGTTAACCTTGTCTGACAGCCGCTCAAACGTCACGTTTTTCGAGATATGCGAATGTCCTCAAAGGCAGTCCTGGCACCTTGAAAATTTCAACTTTTATTTTGATAATTACTGGCAATCAGACTGCAGAGAATCTTGTTGCACTGGTTTGGTTCCGATCAGGCCAAAACACCTGTAAGTTTTACCAGGGTGACGTTTAAATTTGAAGATGAGACACTTGAGCCTACGCCTAAAGTGGCTTTCATTTCTGACTCCATTTTGAATATGATTTTCGCAGCTACAAAGTGCATGGGGAAGCCTCCTTCTCTTATATTATTGGTGGTTACTTGGCAATGGCATACCAACTTGATGCATTATTGCCACCAACTGTTACGGGTGTGGAGCACATCATTCACAGAACCAGCCACACCAAAGCAAACAGGAGAGCATAAAGAGACAGGGCAACTAGAATCGAGTTAAAAAAAGTCCTTGTTCATTTCCAGTGACCAGGATTCCCGAAAAAAATTAATCTCTCTACCGTTCATCGCTTCCTCTTTACTACTAGTTACAACACCAAATAAACATGAATGAACATCAGAAGGTATATTGAAAGATACATTATTCTTAGGGATGCACGATGCATCAGCCAACATATCAGTATCGGCCATTAAACACTACCAGTCAAAAGTTTGGACACTTTCCTATTCTCTTTGATGGGAAAGTGTGTCCAAAATTTTAACTGGTAGTGTATGTTCATTTGTAATGGTATCGGCCCAATTATAAAATGTGTCCAATATATTAAAGACGATAAATAATGGATAAGTTCCTTCAGCTGAGACACTTGACCGTTCACCATGATGGGTCTGAATTGCTTGAACTACGACTTCAAAAAAGGAAAATACAGTTGCAAGCACACATCTGTCATATCAGCCACATAATAACTATACAACATCACAGTTGTGTGCTTGAGACATGGATTTTACTGGTGAGACTTTTGTTTTTGTAATCAATTTTGGATTTAAATTCGGTTATCGGCTTTCAAATATAAAGAATTATCGGTATCGGCCAAAATGTTCATATCGGTGCATCGCTAATTATCCTTAGCCTGATGACAGCCTCTCACCTTGGCATCCAGTCCCGGGATAAAAACTGAGGGCACATGAAACATCCTGCAGTAAGCGGCGATCTCTTTGGATGAATAGTCCCTCATGGGCCGCACTATCACCACATCCCCATACCGAGGATCAGAGAAACCCTACAAAACAGCTTTGTGTTGATACAAGAACCATTGGGCTTATATTAGTCGTATGACCGCTCAGAACAAACTTCACTCACCGTGTCTGAAGCCAGAGCTGCTCCGCGACCCAGAGCGATGTTACTGAGCAGTCTGACAGCCAGTCGTGAGCAGCTTTCCCCCATCATGACCTTCGAGTAGCTGTTCTCACGGGCAACGTGCAGAATCAGGTGCTGCCTGTCCCAATACACAGTCACACACTAAACTCTTGATACCGGGGCACCGTTGATCTCTTTATACTGCTGTTGAACTCTTGATTGGTTTGAGACGTTAAGAGACGAGGGACGACCCTTTTGGCCGTGCACCGACACGCTGGACGTTTTTCCCGTCGTTAAACTAGCAAAAGTGGATTCAGACACCCTAAGAGCACCCTAAGAGCCGTGAGCTCAGATGAGTGAAATAGTGACATTTAACTGTTAGTTATAGGTGATAAGAATGAGAGATGAGATGAGAGAGTGACTCAAACACACTTCAGAGATCTGTTCTTCAGCGATGATTCAGTCCAACGTCAAACAAAAGTGATCAGAGACAGGAAGGGGTGCGTGACGCGATCAAAGACTCTGGAAGCATCGGGAATTTGCCACAAAGAACTTGAGGAGGATGACTCAGCTTGTCAATGTCATTATACACACAAAACACGGTGCTAATAATAAATCATCTTCAGATGCAGTTTTGGAGAAGTTACTGTCTGTCAAGCTACTCAATTAAAGTAGGGATGCACAATATATCAGTATCGGCCAATATATGTTCATTTTTAATGTTATCGTTTCCTGATAAGATTTGGCTGATATATTAAAGCTAATAGATAATGTATCATTTCCTTCAGCTGAGACACTTCAGGTGTTACCGTTCACCATGATGAGGTTGAATTGCTTGAAATACAGTTCAGAGCAACATGTGCAGCACAAGTCTGTCATGTGCAGCACAAGTCTGACATCATAAATGTGTGCTTGGGATATGGATTTAATGGTGAGACTTGTTTTTGTAATCAGAGTGTGCCTTTAAGGTACTACTATGAATCGTTTTGTGGTAAAAAAAAAAAAAAAAAAAAAAAAAAAAGGTACAAAGATGTCCTTTTAAGCAAGGGGTGTCCAGACTTTTTTAAAAGGGGACCAGATTTGATGTTGTGGACACACCTGGTCTTTTCTAATATATATATTTTTTTTTTTTTTTTTCCTGGAAACATGACAGATTTGACAAACGCTTGAGCTGACAGTAGAGTAGCTTAAGATAGGCACAGATGTAAATTTGAATTTTAAATGTTATTACTGAAAGTTACACCATTTAGATCACACAGGTAAAACCACACATGGCACCTCACTACATGGTAAAACACTTAAAACTGTTTCTGGCTAAACACATTTAATATAAAATGCAAATACACAAAACTGCAAGTTTATGACAAACAAATCTGTAATTTGGCCTTTATTACTCATTTAATACATGTCTCCATTAAAAACTAAATAAAATGAGATATTAACCTACATTTCTGACAACATACCACAGTTAATCTATGATAAATGTTGGTTGAAAAGTATTGTAACTGGATCGGCTCAATGTTTTGCACGTTAGTGTTGTTGACAAAAGTTGTAATTAGGCCATAATTAGTTGATAAACTAATAAAATAAAGATTAAATTAAAATGATAACCATTTACACTCACCTAAAGGATTATTAGGAACACCTGTTCAATTATCTAATCAACCAATCACATGGCAGTTGCTTCAATGCATTTAGGGGTGTGGTCCTGGTCAAGACAATCTCCTGAACTCCAAACTGAATGTCAGAATGGGAAAGAAAGGTGATTTAAGCAATTTTGAGCGTGGCATGGTTGTTGGTGCCAGACGGGCCGGTCTGAGTATTTCACAATCTGCTCAGTTACTGGGATTTTCACGCACAACCATTTCTAGGGTTTACAAAGAATGGTGTGAAAAGGGAAAAACATCCAGTATGCGGCAGTCCTGTGGGCGAAAATGTCTTGTTGATGCTAGAGGTCAGAGGAGAATGGGCCGACTGATTCAAGCTGATAGAAGAGCAACTTCTATCTATGATGTCAAGATGGCGGCGCGTGCACACGCAGCGGCTTCTCTCTCTCCCGACGGACCGGCGTTTTTGTGTTTTTCGTCGTGTAAATCACAGTGTTTTTGTACGTCCTTGTCGCGTCCGTTCATCTGCAAACTCAGCTACAGACGTGAGTTTCTGCTCGAGGTTGGAAAAACTACAGTCTTCAATCCAAGCTCGGCGCTCGCTCAAGATCTGCGGGATCACGGCCTTCTCTGGGGGCCTACCCCATCACCGTCCCCCACTACTGCACCTCTCCCACAGTGGAGGCGCCACAAACGGGGTGAGAGGAAACAGAAGAGGGGGAAGCGCGGAGGTATCCGTGTCAGGCTAGCGGCTAAACCACACAAGCCGGCTATCCCCTCCATCATTCTCGCTAATGTACGCTCGTTGGACAATAAACTGGACGATCTTCGTCTTCTTTGCTCTAGTCGGAAGACTGTAAGAGACTGTTGTGTTTTTGTGTTCACGGAAACATGGCTCAACAACAGTGTTCCGGACCGCGCCATTCAGCTCGATCAGCGCACATGTCATCGGGCGGACAGAGTGCCCGTCGAGGGAGGTAAGACCAGGCGGCGGACTCTGTGTTTACACCAATGATGCGTGGTGCCGCGATGCTGTTGTGGTCTGCAAACACTGCTCACCCCTGGTGGAGTTTATGATTATTAAATGTCGGCCGTTTTATCTACCGCGGGAATATTCAGCTATTATACTTGTTGCTGTATACATCCCCCAGCTCCAACAACAACAGGAGTGAGGCACTAAATAATCTTTATAAACACATCAGTGATCAGCAGACAGCCCACCCAGATGCTTTTCTCATCTTGGCTGGAGATTTCAACCATGCAGACCTAAAGAGTGTGCTTCCAAAAATTCATCAGCACATTGACTTCCCAACACGTGGTAAAAACACTCTGGACTTTGTGTACACTACACAGAGAGGAGCTTACAAAGCCCTTCCCCTCCCCACCTGGGTGCTTCAGATCACATCACTGTTATGTTAATGCCAGCATACAGACCACTTGTGAAAGCCACCAAACCAGTCCAGAAGCAGATTCAAGTCTGGCCTGAAGGGTCATCAGAGGCTCTTCAAGACTGCTTCGACACCACTGACTGGGACATGTTTAAACAGGCTGCAACCTACCACAACACCATAGACATCCAGGAGTACTCTGAGACTGTTACTTCTTATATCACCAAGTGTATGGAGGATGTAACAGTCACAAAGACCATCACCGTCTGGCCCAACCAAAAACCGTGGCTGACAGGAAATGTCTACAGACTCCTGAAGACGCGTAACGCTGCCTTCAGAGCTGGAGATGAGGTGGGCCTGAGGACAGCAAGGGCCAACCTGTCACGCGGCATCAGGAAGGCTAAGAGACAGTACTCCAGGAGGATAGCCCATCGTTTCAGCGACAGCAGAGACACAAGGAGCCTGTGGCAGGGTATTCAGACCATCACAGATTATAAGCCCCCTGCACGGACATGTGACAGCTCCACCCCCCTGCTGAATGAGCTGAACACTTTCTTTGCTCGCTTTGAAGCTCACAACAACAGCACCACTGCACAGAAGTCACCTCCTCCTCCCGATGACCTGATGTTGTCACTACCCAGGGACAGCGTGAGAAGATCCCTCAGCAGGGTCAACGCACGCGCAGCTCCAGGTCCTGACAACATTCCTGGACGTGTATTGAGAGACTGTGCAGAGGAACTCACTGATGTCTTCACAGACATCTTCAACATCTCACTGAGTCAAGCTGTCGTCCCCACATGCTTCAAAGCAACCACCATCATTCCAGTCCCTAAGAAATCATCTCCATCCTGCTTCAACGACTACCGTCCAGTCGCACTTACCCCCATCCTTATGAAGTGCTTTGAGCGGCTAGTCATGCACCACATTAAGTCTGTCCTCCCCCTCCTGGACCCCTACCAATTTGCATATCGGTCAAAACGCTCGACCGATGACGCCATTGCCACCACCGTCCATTCAGCACTCACTCACCTGGAAAATAAAGACACTTATGTCAGAATGCTGTTCATAGACTTTAGTTCAGCATTCAATACAATCATCCTCTACAGCTCACTCAAAAACTGTCACAGCTGGGACTCAGCACATCGATGTGCAACTGGTTGCTGGACTTCCTGACGGGAAGACCTCAGGCAGTTCGGGTCGGCAGTAACTCATCCAACTCCATCATCATGAACACTGGAGCCCCTCAGGGATGTGTGTTGAGCCCCCTCCTTTTCACTCTGCTGACACATGACTGCACACCCATACACAACAGCAATCTCTTCATCAAGTTTGCGGACGACACGACCGTAGTTGGTCTCATTAGCAACGATGATGAGACGAACTTCAGGAGCGAGGTGAGCCGCCTGGCCAGGTGGTGTGGCGACAACAATCTCTCTCTGAACGTGGAGAAGACGAAGGAGATTGTTGCTGACTTCAGGAGAATGCACACCCAGCACGCCCCTCTGACCATCAACGGTGTGACCGTGGAAAGGGTGAGGAGCACCAAATTCCTGGGTGTACATATCACAGAGGACCTCTCCTGGACCGCCAACTCCACAGCACTGACCAAGAAAGCACAGCAGCGACTCTACTTTCTCCGCAAGCTGAGAAGAGCCGGGCCCCAGCCCCATCATGCGCACCTTCTACAGAGGCACCATCGAGAGCATTCTGACCAGCTGCATCACTGTGTGGTACGGCGCCTGCAACGCATCCTGCCGTAAAGCACTTCAGCGCATAGTGAGAGCAGTTGAGAAGATCGTTGGTGTCTCTCTCCCACCCCTCCAGGACATTTATAACTCCCGCCTCTCCCGCAAAGCCCTCATCATTGCGAGAGACCCCACCCATCCATCGCACAGCCTCTTCAGTCTGCTGCCATCAGGGAGGAGGCTTCGCAGTCTCCAAGCAAGGACCAGCAGACTGAAGGACAGCTTCATTCCCCAAGCTGTCAGGGCATTGAACTCCCTCCCGACTCTGCCGACCCTCCCCTCTTCTGCCCCACGCATCTGATCTGGGAATCGACTTTGACTTTGAACTTTGACTGAAATAACCACTCGTTACAACCGAGGTATGCAGCAAAGCATTTGTGAAGCCACAACACGCACAACCTTGAGGCGGATGGGCTACAACAGCAGAAGACCCCACCGGTACCACTCATCTCCACTACAAATAGGAAAAAGAGGCTACAATTTGCACAAGCTCACCAAAATTGGACAGTTGAAGACTGGAAAAATGTTGCCTGGTCTGATGAGTCTCGATTTCTGTTGAGACATTCAGATGGTAGAGTCAGAATTTGGCCTAAACAGAATGAGAACATGGATCCATCATGCCTTGTTACCACTGTGCAGGCTGGTGGTGGTGGTGTAATGGTGTGGGGGATGTTTTCTTGGCACACTTTAGGCCCCTTAGTGCCAATTGGGCATCGTTTAAATGCCACGGCCTACCTGAGCATTGCTTCTGACCATGTTCCATCCCTTTATGACCACCATGTACCCATTCTCTGATGGCTACTTCCAGCAGGATAATGCACCATGTCACAAAGCTCGAATCATTTCAAATTGGTTTCTTGAACATGACAATGAGTTCACTGTACTAAAATGGCCCCAGTCACCTGATCTCAACCCAATAGAGCATCTTTGGGATGTGGTGGAACGGAAGCTTCGTGCCCTGGATGTGCATCCCACAAATCTCCATCAACTGCAAGATGCTATCCTATCAATATGGGCCAACATTTCTAAAGAATGCTTTCAGCACCTTGTTGAATCAATGCCACGTAGAATTAAGGCAGTTCTGAAGGGAAAGGGGGTCAAACACAGTATTAGTATGGTGCTCCTAATAATCCTGACAGGTGAGTGTATTTCTTTATAGAATTGTTTGTTCCTGTCACTACCACACAAAACACCATTTTTAAGGTGACAATTGGTTATAAATATGAAGATTGTACTGTATTTTGAAGATATTGTATTGTATCTTCTATCATAAAGATGAAGATTGATTTGTTAAACAAAAGGCACAAAAAATTTAACAATGCAGGTTCTGTTAGATGTGTTTTGACTAGATGTTTTAAATTAGATAACAGAATTTTTTTTTTTAATAGGGCCTCATTGATTAATTTTTCCTCAGTGTTGGTTTGCCTCTGTTGATAACGCACCTCAAGGTCTGTAGCATCTCCTCTTTGGCCGTGAGTGTCTTCAGTGATGAGATCAGCCTCTCCAACGCCAGCTTGTGTTCGGGAGAATAGAGCGAGTCCTCTATACTGAGCCGAGCCACCGCTCCGGCTGAGTCCTCTTCCGTCAGCTTCTGTCTCTCTCTGATATACTGATCCACAGCTTGTTTATAGCTGGGATTGGACAGGTCTGGATCAGATGCGCCGGGCACCAGGATAGAGGCGGGCAGACTGAAAACCTGAGAAACGGTCGAGAGCAGAGCATCACACCAGTCAGAGTCTCTCTGGAGTGATGCCCTAGGAAATAAAATATGCTTACCTGCTCCAGAGGAACTATAAAGTAAGGGAAGCCCGTCTGCGTGAAGATGCTCTTCAGTTGATCTATAGACCGCCGCCGCTCCTCTTCACTCCGCCCACAAGCGCCGCCGTCTAATACGCACCACACACAAATCAAAACCTTCTTAAAATAGCAGCATAACTTTGAGATACAGGAATAATGCCCTGTTTGTCCTGGTCAAAGAGCTTTACCATCAATGTATATGACTCCAGGCATAAATCTTAACTTTTTGGGAGCATCCCGACTCAGCCCCTAAAAAAAGAAAGCAGAAAGTCACATTTATTTATATAGCGCTTTATACAAAACAGAAAGTGTCAAAGCAGCTTCACAGTGAAGAGCAAAAAAATAACAGAGTTAATGTGGCAGAATGAAACAAATGCAGCTCTAAGAATACAAGTGTCTTTACTCAGTTCAAGAACACTGTGAATGCTGCAGAGTTGAAACAAGTTCAATTTGGCTATAAACAGCTCTACAGAAGACAATACGGTCATTATACCATGGTCTGTCTCAATACTCGATTCTGATTGGCTGGAAGGTGTGCATTAAAACCGTTTAAACATTAAAACAGTTAGTTCCGGTCAGTTTAATCACACTGGTTTTGAAGTCATTAAACTTGCAGCTTTGTTTGTTAATAAAGTGTTGCTGAACAGACACAGGTAATTCACACACACGTGTACACACACACACACACACACACACACACACACACACACACGGTCTCTCCTAGATCCAAAACGGAAGTGACTTGAAGTGCAATTCATCGACCGGCCACTAGAGACCGGCTCCAGAAGGGAGTCAATCTGTATCTCCCCCATGTTACAATGCCCAACTTTACAGCAGAAAAAAACATGTTTAAAGCCTGGTGGTACAAACAGTGATTTTGGTCTATACGGCTGACTTTGCCCTTCATGACAACTGTGAGGGGGTGAATTTATTTATAACTCATCCGTTTAAATTATATTAAGCCTTAAAGTTCTGCATCATTAAGGGCGTGGCCACTTGAGTGACAGGTGGATAGCCACTATGGTCGAGCTAAGCGAGCGTGGTTTCAGCAACCAGTCACCTCAGCTCCGCCCACATCTCGCCTCTAACTCTTCAGTTATCCGGGAGTGACGCTCTGCCAAGATGGCTCCGCCCACTTTAGGCTTCAAAACTGCTCTTCAGAAACCTACGGGTGATGTCACGGACGCTACATCTTTATAGTCTTTGGGCCAAAGTCAACCCGTCAAAGTGGAGCTGGCAGACCACTTTGATTTAGCAGCGAACAAGCTACCATGTCCCTAAATCCAACGTGCCCACCTTACACTAGCACAGCTTTGGTCCAGTTGCAGAAAAAGCCTGGAGAACAAGAAAAAACATGGTGCGTTTACCTCTAGAACCTGTGAGAGCATCGAGCAAGACGCTGCGCCGCCAGAAACAGCCAGAAGAACCTGAGAAGAGCAACAGCTCAGTCAGTGTGGATGTTGAAGGATTGTTAAAGTGTTAAAAATAGGCTATTGTAAAGGTTCATAATGTTGTTTTGGAGGTTCACATGCATCCAAGATAAAAAAATAAATAAAAAAAATGTCTCATAATATCCATTGCACATCATCTTATTTTCTGAATCAGAAACGGTTCGTTCAAAGATTCAGTCTCTCTAAACCCCGCCTCTCTGAGAGCTGCTCTGCTCTGATTGGTCAGATGGCCCAGTCTGTTGTGATTGGTCGACCGCTTACAGCGCATCAGAAACCAATTGCTTAAATACCTGAGACCAATAGCGTTTTAAAGGGAAGATGTTTTCGAACAGCTTTTCCATTGATGGTTTGATTAATATCAAAACAGTTTTCAATCTATGAATAAACCTGATGCTTTTTTGCCCAGTGCTCTCAATCACTGTTGGCGAATGCCCTTGATGTTATTATTATTATAATAATTAATAATAATATTATTATTATTATTATTATTATTAACACTGATAAACAGATCCTGTCTGGAGAAAGGCATGCTGTATTAACTTGTAGGCTACAAACAAAACAAGTTCAGAACTGATTCATTATTTTTCTATTCACAGCTATCAGGTTTTTCATGACTGTGCGAACCATAATTTATCTTATACATCATACATATCTCTTTATGATTTTATATATTTAACGTTACCTTCTCCTGGGGAAAGATGACTCGATTCTTTCCCAGCATGGCCCGAAATTTGTGTATGAAGTACTCCTTGAAGCAGGACCTACAACAACAGCACAGAAGGAAGTGTTTTAGACTCTCCTAAAGGATTATTAGGAGCACCATACTAATACTGTGTTTGACCCCCTTTCACCTTCAGAACTGCCTTAATTCTACGTGGCATTGATTCAACAAGGTGCTGAAAGCATTCTTTAGAAATGTTGGCCCATATTGATAGGATAGCATCTTGCAGTTGATGGAGATTTGTGGGATGCACATCCAGGGCACGAAGCTCCCGTTCCACCACATCCCAAAGATGCTCTATTGGGTTGAGATCTGGTGACTGTGGGGGCCATTTTAGTACAGTGAACTCATTGTCATGTTCAAGAAACCAATTTGAAATGATTCGAGCTTTGTGACATGGTGCATTATCCTGCTGGAAGTAGGAAGTCAGAGAATGGGTACATGGTGGTCATAAAGGGATGGACATGGTCAGAAACAATGCTCAGGTAGGCCGTGGCATTTAAACGATGCCCAATTGGCACTAAGGGACCTAAAGTGTGCCAAGAAAACATCCCCACACCATTACACCACCACCACCAGCCTGCACAGTGGTAACAAGGCATGATGGATCCATGTTCTCATTCTGTTTACGCCAAATTCTGACTCTACCATCTGAATGTCTCAACAGAAATCGAGACTCATCAGACCAGGCAACATTTTTCCAGTCTTCAACTGTCCAATTTTGGTGAGCTTGTGCAAATTGTAGCCTCTTTTTCCTATTTGTAGTGGAGATGAGTGGTACCCGGTGGGGTCTTCTGCTGTTGTAGCCCATCCGCCTCAAGGTTGTGCGTGTTGTGGCTTCACAAATGCTTTGCTGCATACCTCGGTTGTAACGAGTGGTTATTTCAGTCAAAGTTGCTCTTCTATCAGCTTGAATCAGTCGGCCCATTCTCCTCTGACCTCTAGCATCAACAAGGCATTTTAGCCCACAGGACTGCCACATACTGGATGTTTTTCCCTTTTCACACCATTCTTTGTAAACCCTAGAAATGGTTGTGCGTGAAAATCCCAGTAACTGAGCAGATAATTGCATTAATGAGAAATTGAACAGGTGTTCCTAATAATCCTTTAGGTGAGTTTAGACAGGACAGCATCACATAATGAAGTGTAATCGACAGACTGAGATTAATGGTCGCCTACCTGCAAAATGCATCACTGACACGAATGATGAGCACGGCAGTCCCCTCCTTACACTTCACACACTTCCTGTTAAGCCTGAAAAACACCACAGTTAAGAGAGTGTGAAATTCGTCAATGAGAATAAGAAAAAAAGTGAATCACGGTAGCACTACGGTATTCTTAAAGTCCCCCTGTAGTAAATTTTATCCCTTAAAACTCATCTTTAAATCAGCAATTTTTTATTCATGCCTTAAAATAGCTTGACTGTAACTGTACTCCCTTGCTTCATTTAGTATTCGCTGACTCATGAATATGAGCCCCCGCCTCCACTCACTCGCAGCAGCTCAGAGATCCACTCGCTCAACTTTACTGAGGTAAACGCTGCACAACAGCGCTCTTTACAACGCTGAACACATAATGGCAATTAATATGATTAGCCTTATGCTTGACTATGTTATTAAACAGCTAATAATGTGTTGCTAATGTTACACAAACCATGTTCCTGTTCGCCATCTCAGTCTGCATCCTTAGAAACGCTTTGAACAACTTAGAACGTCAGTGGAGAAAGTCATCATAACATCGTAATATACATCATATACATAATTCAACCGCTTTATTGCTAAATGTACTCAATTTTTCATATGAACAGAAAAAAATATCAGGATAACCTGCTTCTCTTGAGACTCCCTGCTTCAGAGAATAGTTAATGATATGCTAAAGCCCGCCCACACGTTGACATGATTGGTTACAAGGTAGTTTGTGACGTCAGAAACACGAGCGATTTCTTTGGTTCACTGCCGTTTTAAAGAGGAAAAACTCAATAATGGTGTTGACTGATGAATTTGCACACGGTTTGTCTTAAAGCTTATTAAAAACACCACATAGACATATAAACAACATTAAAAACTTGATTTTTCCCACAGGGGGTCTTTAAACGTAACTTTTAGGCGCTCTAGCGGTTAATAAACAAAACTGCGAGCGTCTTGCGGAAGAACATTTCAGTCGGATCTACTTCTCTCAGTTTATGTCTATGACGAGTCACGCAGGTACTGTGCCACTCCGCAGCGGTTGAGCAGACTAAAATAGTCCAAATATAAACACTTATTATAGGTGTACCTTAGTGGTTAATTATAAGAAACACGGTTGATAAGATGGATTCACGATGTACTCGCTCATTATATAAATTATGAACAATAAAAAGTTACAGTGTATACTTTAAATATGGTAGCGATTCAGTATCACGCAATATATCAAAGTACCATAGTACATGCACATTATGATCACACACACACACACACACACACACACACACACACACACACACACACACACACACACACACAAAACTCACGGTATCTTCTCCTGTTTACACTCCAGACCATTATAATCCTCTTCAACTTGACACATGACGGCTTCAAATTCACAAACTAAATGAAACAAAACACCCGATGTCACTCGTCCAGCCACACGATGCTCTTCGGTCCGTTAGAAGTGACCAATTCTCTCAAAACGTATCACACATATTGACACAAGCTTGTTTTCACGTGTGTGTGTAGAGAGAATTTTCCTGACCCATTTTGATGACGTACAGAGGCCACGCCCACATATGTGCGTGTTATTTACGCAATTTTTGTTTAATTTTATCATTTAGCATCGATGTTTTATTATTATATTATTATCTTAATGGGAAATGTTTATTTGTTTTGTGTAAATACCGTTAAATACCACACACATACAACCCATTTTTATTATTTTATATAGAAAGGAAGCATTGTGATGACTTTCAGCAATTTGTATTTAGTATGTTAACGGTTTCAGTAAAAAGAAAAAAATATATATATAATATTTATTTCACAATATTTATCTTATTTATTACATTCGCTACGCGTATGTTGACGCCATCTATCTACGCTCCGTGGAATTGTTATCGAATACGATGACTGGGAAATGTAGTTCTATCAAACCGCCGCTCTGCGCAAACGCTCGCTGTAAGAACTACAACTCCCATCATTTTGCTCGTCTAATCCGCTCCGTTAAAGCTACCATGTAATGTTTACTTCTTTGGAACAACGGCGTGTCCTCCTCGGTTAACAGTGTTGGAGATTGCAGATGCGGTATCTAATGTCGTATAAATCACGATACATTCGTTAAAAACACGGAATCCTATTTGCATCGGCAGTGTTAGTGGTCCGTCCTGCTGTCCGCGCTCGTGATGGCGATGTTCCGCAGTTTTGTGTCGGCTGCTCAGCTCAGGCAGCATCAGCAGCAAAATGGAGCCGCAGCAGCCGCACCTGGGGAGAGCCTGGAGAGCCAGTTCTCCTGCCCCATCTGTCTGGAGGTCTACCACAAGCCTGTCAGCATCGCCAGCTGCGCCCATACGTGAGTACACTGGTCTTTTAACGTGTAATGTCGCCTTCAACATCACGTTCCTTTGTCAGTGAAAATGATGCTCGACATTGGCGTCTTTTCATCTGTTTACGCATTTCGTCACCTCACAATTTTCGAAGCCATTCTGACGAAATATAAAAGCATCATATATCCGTTAGTTGGGGTATTAGCGTTTCACTTCCCACCTGTGCGAAAGAACAAAGCGATATTTCATAGCGATGTCTGTTTTGGTTCATTTAAAGGAATCATTCAAACCGAGTCGGAAAGACCGAATCTGTCTGGGAACCGAGTGTATCGACTGATCTTATCTTTTGATGTATGTAGTGTACAGTTATGTTTCTGTAGTTGTAATTACATATTGTATTGCGTGACATAAATACAAACACTACTAACCCCCACCCCTCCCCAAGCTTAAATTATGAAATGGATCACTGAATCGGTTCCTAAAACGATTAATTGAATCGAACGTTCAAAATAACGGTAATTTCTCCCATTATAGCGGTTACAGAAAAGTCTTGGTTAAACCGTTATAATCCACGAACCAAAGCTAAAACCTTGTATTTTTGTCCGATTTGCACCTTTTTTGCTTCAAATCAAAGACACATTTAACGGTTTTAGCGAGGAAAATGACTACAATCCAATGAATCATTGCGAACAGCATGATTGATGGAGAAATATAAAAACGCTAATTTAAAAGGGTTGATTATATAGGCTATAAAAGCATCATATATCCGTTAGTTGGGGTATTAGAGTTTCACTTCCCACCTGTGCGAAAGAACAAAGCGATATTTCATAGCGATGTCTGTTTTGGTTCATTCAAAAGAATCATTCGAACCGAGTCGCAAAGACCGAATCTGTCTGGGAACCGAGTGTATCGACTGATCTTATCTTTTGATGTATGTAGTGTACAGTTATGTTTCTGTAGTTGTAATTACGTATTGTATTACGTGACATAAATACAAACACTACTAACCCCACCCCCTCCCCAAGCTTAAATAATGAAATTGATCACTGAATCGGTTCCTAAAACGAGTCATTGACTCGAACGTTTAAAATAACGGTAATTTCTCCCATTATAGCGGTTACAGAAAATTCTTGGTTAAACCGTTATAATCCACGAACCAAACCAAACTAAGCAGCTACAAAGCTAAAACTTTGTATTTTTTTACTCCCCCCTACAATCCCATGAAGCACTGCAAACAGCGTGATTGTTGGAGGAATATAAAACGACTCATTCAAAAATATATATATTTTAAGTTTATTGCAAAATGCTTGTATACTCGCTCTAAAAATACTTTAATATACATTACACGTAAGTGGGCGGAGCTAAAGAGGCATGGTTTGCTTATTTCCACTCTCTGATTGATGGAATTTTCTGTACAGCATTATGGGTAATGTAGTTTTCACCACAAATTATGCTGTTAAGCACAATTATTTTAATACTAAGTTGACAATTCTGGTGTCCAAAGCATATTCATAAAATTATAAAAAATATATATATATATTTTTTAAAGGGTTACTTCAGCAAGTAAAGGGTTTTTAAAGGGTTTTAGCATTAAGCTTTGTATCCGTAGAAACCCGGGAGTATATTCGAATGATTGTGCTTCCCCCACCTCATATGCCCCTGAGACGAGAGATTTATGGATTTTATGTCTGGAAAAAATCCTCCAATGACGCAAAAATCGTCATTTAGCGTCATCGGAGGCTTTTTTGGCCATCCGAGGCTTTTTTTTTTTAGTTCTGCATGTTATTAACCCGCCCATGGGGGGTGGGATCTCACTCACAGAATGTGAGCTGAAAAACGCGCCAGACACGTAAATGACTGAGGCTGTGAATGAATGCCGGGGCGGCCGTACTCATTTTAGTTTCGGTTTAAATTTAGTGCCAATTTGGGGACGGGTTGCTTGAATTGTGGGTTCATGAAAACATAACAACCAAACGGTACAATGACAAACTCACTTAAATAGGCGCAATCTTCCGCGATCATCTGGTCTGTCAGCTCTTCGCTCTCATTCGGCTCGCGCTGTATTGAGCAGACACGCTCAGTTTTTAATCGTAGTGGTGCCGCGGTGGGCAAGAGATGTAACTGGTAGGCGTGGCTTTGGGAGTGGCCTCATAGGGCAGCGACGCAAGTGCATTCTGGGAGTTGTTGTCTTTCATCCACATGAGCCAAAAATACATTTTCTGGCTTTTCTCAGTCTAGAAGGCACCAAATTCAACAATAATTTCACATTTCTGCTCCATAAATGACCCACATTCATCTTTCCAGCACTGAAGTACCCCTTTAACAACACTACATTTAAATTACTCGACTTCCCACTCTTAATTACTCATGTGAGTGTTCATTATATTTTTACAAAGGCTACGTTTAAATTACCGGCATGTTAATGTTACATCTTGAAATCAATATTATTTTGTAAAGTGTGTATAAATGAGGATGGTTTATATGGTAATCCTGAAAAATATTCCGTCTAACAGTGACGCAGGCGATGAAGTTAACCCATATTTGTGTGTTAGATCACACAATTCTGTGTTTCTGTTGCGTTAAGGATAAAACCAGTCTTATTTACTGAATTGGAAAACATTTCAAACGTTTTCCAGCTTTTTTTGTCCCCCGATTTGGTTATGAATTTTGAGTTGTCTGCCAAAAATGAGCCCATGTCTATATGAAATCCCAAATTGTGATTTAAAATGTAGTTTTCCGAGCTCCAATTATGGATATCAGTACTGTTGTATATGCCAACAATGGTAGAAATGGAATTAATTTAAAAATTCATTACCGTGACCCAGGAATGACATTTTCATGGGGATAAAGATCTGATTCACCAAGAAAAGGTTAATTGTTTTGTCATTGCATTACATGCACAACACTATAGAGAGTCCTAAAATGTGAATTTTTTGCCAGTTTTTTTTTTTTTTTTTTAAATCCTTATCCGTCATTCATCCGTCATTTATCATACAAAATCAATTTCCCTTTGGAGAAAATAAATGAGTTTTTACTTCACGACGGTTGCACTCTATTGGGTTGAAGAATTAAAGACATTTTCATAGAGGAAAACAGGAGCTCAGACATAAGGTGATGAACTGAGAGCAGGATCAATGGCCCAGTGAACTGGTCACTTATTGATCCATGGAGAATATTGTGTGCCAGAACTATTAGGGTTACAATGGGGCAGAAACTTTCCATGGGAGCTTAACAGGAATTTGTAAGAATTATAAAAAGCGTTAAAGAAGCCCCTCAAACACTGCAGCGGATACTGGAGAGCATCATGTGGAGAAGACGCTGTGCTCTACAATGTGTTTATTGTGTTTCATATCATGCAGGTCTCTGGCTAACTTATGTTATTACTGTCTTACTGAAATACTACTGTAAATCAGCTGTGGGCTGCGGTATTACCGAACACTGTGTCTGTTAATGCAGATTGTCTGTCATTCTCTACTTTAAGTAAAGATAAAGTATGGAGCAAGATTTGTGTTAATGTTTACATCAGTCATTCACGTTAGTGCTGGGCTAACGTATGCGCTGCTATTGATACAGTTCCTGCATGTGCACCGCAATACATTAGACACACACACACACACACACACGAGATTGTTGATGGACGCACACTTGTTAATGCTGATGGTGAGGAATTACAGTTGAAACATCTCATAATGTACTGAGTAGCATCACTGAGAAACGTTCTGCTTGCGGTTTGGGTTGAATAACTAGTTCTTCCAGTGTTTCATCATCGGGTTGAATAACTCAGTTCTTCCAGTGTTTCATCATCGATCACTAGGACTGGGCCATCTGACCAATCAGAGCAGGGATTGATGTAAAATCAACAGCCGACTGAGCCGCCTGATCAGAGCAGACTGACTGGGCTTCTGACAGTGTGTACAATCACTGAGCTTTAGGAAGCCTCCGGACGGAGCTGGAGTTCAGTTACGCGGTAGACCAATCACTACAGACTGGGCCATCTGACCAATCAGAGCAGAGTAGACCAATCACAGCCGACTGAGCCGTCTGACCAATCAGAGCAGAGTAGACCAATCACAACAGACTGGGCCGTCTGACCAATCAGAGCAGAGTAGACCAATCACAACAGACTGAGCCGTCTGACCAATCAGAGCAGAGTAGACCAATCACAATCAGACTGAGTAGACCAATCACAACAGACTCTGACCAATCAGAGCAGAGTAGACCAATCACAACAGACTGGGCCGTCTGACCAATCAGAGCAGAGTAGACCAATCACAACAGACTGGGCCATCTGACCAATCAGAGCAGAGTAGACCAATCACAACAGACTGAGCCATCTGACCAATCAGAGCAGAGTAGACCAATCACAACAGACTGAGCCGTCTGACCAATCACCAATCACAACAGACTGGGCCGTCTGACCAATCAGAGCAGAGTGGACCAATCACAGCCGACTGAGCCGTCTGATTCATCCATTGAGTTGTTTGGGAATCATTGAACATTGTGATGATGTGCAGTGAATATTATGAGAAAATGAAACCTTTGACCCTCTGAACCTTTTTGACCTTTGAAGCATGCAAACCTGTTGTTGGAGATGCCAAAACTAAATTAGGAAACTTCAAATAAGCATAATAGGGGCACTTTAAATAAATGCTGTTCTTTAACTTTTTATTCATCACTGAATCCTAAAAAATGTATCATAGGTTATAAAAAGTATTAATTGAAAGGAAGCATGGCCCCAACCAGAGATCCGTCAGCTGAAACAATGAGAAGGATTATAAAACTCCTTCTACAAGGAATTTCAACACGGAGTGTGGCCAAAGAAATTGGTTGCTCCCAGTCAGCTGTGTCTAAAATTTGGTGCAAGTATAAAATAAATGGGAATGTTATAAAAGGAAAACAGACCAAGGAAGACGTCAAAGAGTCAGGATGGAAAACTCAAAGCAAAATGCCTTAAATAGAAAATCCACAACAAAACAAATGCAAAACAAACGGACGGAAACAGGAGTCAATGTTTGTGACAGAACTGTAAGAAACCGGCTGAATGAAATGGGATTTACCTATAGGAAAGCCAAACGAAAACCAGCACGAACACCAAAACAAGGATACAGTGGGCCAAGGAGAAGCAATCATGTGTATGATTGGATGAAAGTGATGTTCAGTGATGAATCCCGAATCTGCATTGGTCAAGGAGATGATGCTGGAGCTTCTGTCTGGCGCCGTTCTAATGAAACTCATCTATGATATGGGGTTGTATGTCAGGTAAAGGACCAAGGGAATCATTAGCTCAGCAGTCAGTGCACAGGTGTACATTGACGTTTTGGACACTTTTCTCGTTCCATCCATAGAAAATGGCTTTGGTGACGGTGGTCATCCTGCAAAGCTGATCTGTCACCTGCTATTGGAGAAAGTTGGAAGCAGACTGATGGGGAATATTGTTTTTCATTAGTGAAGTCCATTTTTGAAGTATGTTTCATGAAGCCAGAATGTTAAGCTACTGAACAAAAAAAAAAAAAAAAAAATATCTGTGTCATGTCTGTGATTTTTGTTTGTTTGCTATAAAGTAAAAAAGCTGGGTGAACATCCTCTAAGTGTGGTGGTTCCATCATTTTTGCCAGGGTTTGTATGACATTCTTCTTTCAGACGAACACAATCGGAGTTATATAAAAAAAATGTCCTGGCTCTTCCAAGCTTTATAATGGCAGCTCAAAATTTGAGGCCCAAAAAAAGTGCATCCATCCATCATAAAAGTGCATCCGTCCATCATAAAAGTGCATCCGTCCATCATAAAAGTGTATTCGTCCGTCATAAGTGTATTCGTCCATCATAAAAGTGCATCCGTCCATCATAAAAGTGCATCCGTCCATCATAAAAGTGCATCCGTCCGTCATAAAAGTGCATCTGTCCGTCATAAAAGTGCATCTATCCATCATAAAAGTGCATCCGTCCATCATAAAAGTGTATTCGTCCGTCATAAGTGTATTCGCCCATCATAAAAGTGCATCCGTCCATCATAAAAGTGCATCCGTCCATCATAAAAGTGCATCCGTCCGTCATAAAAGTGCATCTGTCCGTCATAAAAGTGCATCTATCCATCATAAAAGTGCATCTATCCATCATAAAAGTGCATTCGTCCATCATAAAAGTGTATTCGTCCATCATAAAAGTGCATCCGTCCATCATAAAAGTGTATTCGTCCATCATAAAAGTGCATCCGTCCATCATAAAAGTGGATCCGTCCATCATAAAAGTGCATCCGTCCATCATAAAAGTGTATTCGTCCATCATAAAAGTGCATCCGTCATCATAAAAGTGGATCCGCCCATCATAAAAGTGCATCCGCCCATCATAAAAGTGTATTCGCCCATCATAAAAGTGCATCCGCCCATCATAAAAGTGCATCTGTCCGTCATAAAAGTGCATCCGTCATCATAAAAGTGGATCCGCCCATCATAAAAGTGCATCCGTCCATCATAAAAGTGCATCCGTCCATCATAAAAGTGCATCCGTCCATCATAAAAGTGTATTCGTCCATCATAAAAGTGCATCCGTCCATCATAAAAGTGTATTCGTCCATCATAAAGCCATGAAGCCATGTGTTTGAGTGAGAAAACTATCCATATTTAACACGTTATAAGGTCAAATATCTAGCTCCCTCCAGACCACCTTCTGTATTGAACTTGCACAGAAAGTTTAACGCCTCTTGCTGCTCAAAACGGTTGAGCTATGTCCGGTGTCATTGACGTGCCAGTTATGCCTTTTACGCAAGTTTAATACAGAATGCGGTCCTCCTGAATCTAGATATTTTACTTAATAACATGTTAAATATGGATATTCTGCAGAAGACCTTTATTAACCCCCGGAGCCCTGTGGAGCACTTTTATAATGGACCTTTTTGGTCTTCAATTTTTGGGCTGCCATTCACTGTCATTATAAAGCTCGGAAGAGCTGGGATATGCTTTAATATGTGACCCTGGAGCCCAACAGCAGCGCTGCGTCTCACGGGTTTATCTGTGGCCATAGCCAACGATACACTGTGTGGGTCAAAATTATCCATTTTTCTTTGATGCCAAAAATCATTAGGACATTAAGATCATGCTCCATGAAGATATTTAGTGAATGTCCTACTGTAAATATATCAGAAATGTATTATTAGTAGTGATATGCATTGCTAAGGACTTCATCTGGACAACTTTAAAGGAGATTTGCTCAATATTTAGATGTTTTTTTTTTTCACCCTCAGATTCCAGATTTTCAAATATTGTCCCATCCTAACAAACCACACATCAGTGGAAAGATTATTCAGCTTTCAGATGATATATAAATCTAATTTTCACAAGAAATGACCCTTATGACTGGTTTTGTGGCCCACGTTCACATATAACTCTGATTGTGTTCGTCTGACAGAAGAAAGTCATACACACCGAGGATGAGCTGAGGGCGAGGAAATCATGGGGTCATTTTCATTTTTGGGTGAACTGTCCCTTTAACAGGCAGAGTAATTTGTGTGTTGGTGTCTGACATGTTTCGGTGTAGGTTGCTGTTCACCTGGAGGTCCGTGTAGAGCATTGGTGATCGCTGAAACACCCCGGGACGGGTTTGCCCTTTTACTGCCCTTTCAGAAAAAAATGAATTTTTGATGAGGGAAACGCTTTAACCTTCACGCAGCTGCTGTAAACCTGAGGGATCCTTTCTTTTCCTTGATAATTGATATTTAACCCTGTGAATCCTGATGTGTCTTTGCAGAGTATCATATTGGATGCATCAGGTTTTTGATATAGTGAGAATATGGAGATCATATTCGAGGAGGAAACATTTTATTCAGAGGCTCAAACTGAGCAAAAATAAGCAGTTCAGACAAAAAGTGATGAACTTCTGATGCTGGTAATAATGTAAATCAATGAGATAATTTAAATTCATGATATTTTTCATAATCTTCAGCAGAGAACTGAATTGACCCGCCCCCTTTAGTTACTGTTGCCATGTCCGACAAGCCATGCCGCTCTCACGCAGGGAAACATCGCGGAGCAAAGAGGACGCTGACAGACAGGACAGAGCCAGTTACTTTTGATATGAAACAGTCTCAACTTTCAAATGTTGTCATTTAAAAAATAAAAAAAGAAGATGTTTCAGCAGTGAATAGCGTTTTGTGGCTCTTTAATGTGTCGTGATCGCTGTAGCGCTGCTCGTGAACGATCATCTCTTCTAGTTCATTGATAGCATCAAATAAACATGAATGAACACCAGAAGTAATGTTGTTTCAACTGTGGAAAGACGTCAGATGACACACCATTTTTCAAGTTCAAGTCCACCGACGTTAAGCTACTTACTCTCCTGACTGCCTAGTCGGAGACAACGGCGGAGTATGATTGGTCAGATCGTCCTGTCAGTCAAACTCACTGAGAAGGGTGAATTGCACAGACTCTGATCAAACTGACACTCTCCATGCTCCGTGTGATTGGCTATTTGCTGATGATGTCTGGATCAGAAAACCTTTATACCGAGTGTAACTTGCATGGTTGCAGCAACGTCCCACGGTCTCTCTTGAATCCAACATAAAAGTGACTTAAATTCATCGACCGGCCACTAGAGACCGGCTCCAGAAGGGAGTCAATCTGCATCTCCCCCATGTTAAAATGCCCAACTTTACAGCAGAAAAAAAACATGTTTACAGCCTGGAACAAAATGTGGTTTTGGTCTATGTATCTAATTTTGCCCTTCATGACAACTGTGAGGGGGTGAATTTATTTATAACTCATCCGTTTAAATTATATTAAGCCTTAAAGTTCTGCATAATTAAGGCCACTTGAGTGACCGGTGGATTGCCATTTGTCTGCTGTCTGTTAGTCATCACGTCACCTCAGCTCCGCCCACGTCCCGCCCCCATTTTCAGTTATCCGGGAGTGACGCTCTACCAAGTTGATGACGGCTGGCTCCGCCCACTTTATGCTTCAAAAATGCTCTCAGAAACCTACAGGTGACCTCACGAACACTACGTCCATTGTTTTATACAGTCTATTCTCTAAACCTAATCTGAAACTCAGAGTTTGTTTAACTGGCTTCATGCAACAGGAGAGAGATGAAAATGACCCAAAAAGACCAAGTCAGAAAGTGCTTGGGTTAAAGATTTGAACTCCTAACCATAAGACGAAAGTGAAGCTTGAATTAGCAACCTAGTTTTAATCTTTGGAAATCTGAGCTCTAGTGAGTTTTATGCAACTAAATTGAAAGTTGAAGCCCCTGCACTCGCCTGGAGACGATAGAGCCACGCTTGTCTGCATACTCATTTTCTAATGCATCTACCTGCCGAATACAGATTAGATGGTTTTATAAGTGACTAAAATAACTGTCCTAATCCTTATCACCACCGTATGTTCCTGCCAGAGATGCAGGTGAGATCGTAGCTCATTGATTAAACTGGAGTTGATCGCCCTCATAAATAATGTGGGCCGGTTTCTGATGCTGTCTTTGGTTTTGCACAGAACTGCCCACACTCATATATCACATTCATTAAATGTGGCTCATCTCAAGAGTAGGAGGCATATGCCTAAAGAGTGATCAGTTTTCAAGCCTTTCTTGTTTCCCCTTTCATGCTGCTTTCTTTTAATTCAGAAATGGTTGGTTTTGCTTTTAGTTGCTGAGGTATTTTTTGTGTCATCTATTGTTGGTGCATTTGCGTCCCAGCTTATATCTACAGTATATGTTTATTATTTAGTTATTATATAGTTCATAATGAATTTTGACAAGTGCGATCACAGCGAACATTCAGATCTGCGTTCAGAGCCAGAGAGAGCCATTGTCATGTATAGGAATGAAACACAGTATCATTATTTCTGTCTTACAAATATTCTTTATCTCAGAAGAACTGGGATAAGTTTATAGCTCAGATGTAAACAGTGATGTCTACGGTAGCGTAGATCAAAATCACCTTTTGAAAGTAACGATATTAATGACGATTGTATTATTGCATCGTTACACCAGTAGGTAGAGACAGGTGATTTGTTAAACTTGTTTGTCATTGAATCATTCGTTCAAGAGATTTATTCAAAAAACACTGATTCATCCAGTAGTGAAACAAGTGAAGTCTTTGAGTGAGTCATTGAATCATTCATTCAAGAGATTCGTTCAGAAAACACTGATTCATCCAGTAATGAAACAAGTGAAGTCTTCATGAGTGAGTCATTGAATCATTCAAGACATTTGTTAAAAAATGCTGATTCATCCAGAATCGTGCAGCTGTAGTTATTATGCAGCGACATCCAAGTAAATGATTCATATGTTGATTTCTTTGAGAAGTGTAAACACTATGGCTGTTTGTCACCATCACAACATTGCTCTGATTGTCTGAATCTCTTAGAAGTCCTCAGAAAACTTGTGTTAAGGCTGATCTTGACTTCAGTGCATCAGATGGCTGGTAGAGTTTTGATCTTAATGTTCCTAGTTCAGTGACGCATTCAAGCATAACAGCTTTCTCTGGAGCCGTTGAATTATTCACACCATTAAATGAGATGATTGAGCCGGGAACTTAAGGTGAGGAAGAGACAAAAGTGAGGGAACCAGCAGCTGATGAATGGAAGTAGGGATGCTAATGATTAATCAGTGATCGATTAATTGTCGATAATAGTTTAATCAATAACTTCTCGATGGTCGATAACGCAAAGGTCATCAGGGCGTGTCTGAAGCTGGTGTTGACGTGACCGTCATAGTGACAACAGCCAATCGCATTACTTTTCTGGTGTGTGCATGAATGCAAAGACAAACATAAATAGTGATGAAAGCCAAAATATTAGATGTCACAAATGTGTATTTACTGAGTAATCCACTGTTTTGTCGAGGGGGTCAAAATGACCAGTTTCACCTGAGATCTGGAGCTAGTTTACAGGTGTGTAAAAATGACTTTAGAAAGATGGCAGCATCATTATTTTATTCTCACACAGAGATTGGCAGGTCTATTAGTAAAATCTGATGGGTTTATCAATCTTTGTTGCATTATATGCCAACGGTGACCGTTCAGAAATGGGAAATAAGCACTTCTTGTGTTTTTTGTCTGAAGTTTGAATGCCTGTAACTCAAGAAGTATTAAAGATAACGTAATATACTTTTAGATTCTGGTTCTTAACAAACTGTTCTTTTGGTTTCTCCATTTTAAAGGCCCTCGATGGTTCAGTCCCAGAGATATGGAGCTCTTGAAGGAACACTCCACTTTAAAAAAAAAAAAAAAATAGGCTCATTTTCCAAGTCCCTTAGAGTTAAACCGTTGAGTTTTACCATTTTTGAATCCATTCAGCCGATCTCTGTATCTGGCGGTAGCACTTTAGCATAGCTTAGCATACATCATTGAATTGGATTAGACCATTAGCATCGGAAACCGGAAGTCTAAAAGGATATTACGTTATCTTTAATACTTCTTGAGTTACAGGCATTCAAACTCCTGGAACGACGTGCGCTATCGTACTTCTCCAGGGCATAATTAGAGTTTCTGAGCGAGAGCGCCCTCTGGCTTTCAGATGGAGCAGCATTTACTGCTGATCACAGAGCCGTGCTTCACTGACAAGCTACGCATAAAATAATCACAGCCTTTGCCAAATCACGTGCGGTTTCATATAGTATGCCATTTTAAAACACGGTCACAATGATGAAATCGCTGACCTCTGTGTGACGCCTCTCTTTTACTTCCTGCCATGTGTGAAAGAAAGCTTGTCAAATTATTGTCTGTTATTTCAGACCATGAAATTTCCTGCCCAAGCCCTGTCTGGAACATTCTCATGTCATTCTCTGGATGTTTACAAAGCTATGGAAATAGCTTCATTCTCCTGAGGGAGGAAGGGCAGCCGTCGTGCTCGGCTTTAGGAGATCCAGGGATTGTAGGGATCGAGGCCTAAGCAGCCTCAAGCCCAGCTCGCCACCAGCGCCTTGCTTCCTTTGCTCTCATTGTGTCTGCGATGCCCAACAGCAGCTCAGTGGAGCAGGACAGAGTCAGCAGCGCTAGAAACAAGGTCAACGCTCTCTCTGTCATATATTCTCCTTTTTTATCATAAATTCTAGTCAGCCAATATGCAATTTTCAGTGGCCTATGATAGTACTGATATTGTTAATTTTTAAATGCATATAACAGAATAAGTGTTATAATTTAATTTATTTTTAAAAATAATAATTAAAAAGTGCTGTCTTGGTAAATAACACTTAATATAAAAGTAATATTTTCCATAAAATAATTGTAAAATATGACATTAGTACTAAGAGCATTATATCAAATATTTAATATTCAACCAAATATTACATTTTTGGAATGTTCTCAAAATATTTTGTCTCACACAGTATAGATGGGTCTTTATATTGGTCTTTTATTTCAGATCTAATACGTCTTTAATATTGGCCAAACTACATTTATTTCAAATGCCCACTTGCTTAATCTTTAATATTTCTTTACGGTGGAAATGCTATAGCCACTGTAATTTCCTGAACATTTTATATGGACATCAAAACATGCAAACTCCAAACGAGGGGTTAAACTTTTATTTTTAAATCACGATGAACAACAATTTGCATATTTAAAAAATGGCACACGTGGCGTTTTCAGAAACTCAAAGCATAGGCAGCGTTGGAGACGCTCCACGTGTGTAAATGATAACAGTGCCACACCTCGCTATGAAACACGAAGCGCGTCAGACTTTATATGCGTTCCCAAATGCACATTTATTTAAACTCAAACAAGCAGATGCAAAGATGTGAAGCAGCATTTACTGTGAACAGAGCCTCTCTGAGACGCTGGAAGAAACGCGTAACCTGCGCGCATGTAAATAATACAAGTAGTTAACTGACATCATTGTGAAAAGGGTCTATTGTGCAGGAACCTGCTAGCTCTTATTGGATCAGTTATCCGGATACAGAAGCCACTTGATGTGCACAAATGTCCTAAAATCTATTGATCGCTTAAACTACAGGATAATGCTCTTCCCTGATTGTTAGTCTCAAAATTAGCTTTATAGAGATTTACTCAGTGGATCACTGTGGGCTATAGACTGTTTGTTGCCGTACTCATCTGCCACAATAATGTAATTATTTTATTGAAATGTCAATTAATCTGCATGCTGTAATTCATTTCAACCCTCTACGCACACCGTGGCAATAGAATTGGCTAGTAATTATTTTAGTTTACTCGCCAGACTGTGTATATATGATTCCACCAAATTAGCTTATCTTTGTAAAATGGCACAGCTTTTTAAATATCTGAACGTGCACTCTTAACATCAGTCAGTCAAGCATTATAATATGATATTATGATAATCAAGCAATATTTAATGATAGAACTTTAGTAACCATGTATGAATGCATATTTGTCATTTTAACTGAACTTAGGACTAGTGGTGGGGTAAGATATTGTTGGTCTTTCAGTGTTTCTGTAAAAAACAATAGATAATAGTAATTATTATTAAAAGATAATACTACTACTAATTACAATACAAATGCACTAAGGGTTTGATGAGCTGCTGGGTTCATGAATATTAATGATGTTGTCAGCGTTCGCTCGAATTGATTTGCTGAAATCAAAACAGAGATTAGATGAGCGCCAGCCAATGAGATTGCCGTTTGCGCATTAGCTCCGCCCACTACCGGAGAAACCGGCATATCTTCTGCTAGTTCTTAAAAGCTGAATAATTACAAATGAACTAATTAGACAGGAAATAAAAAAAAAATAGATTTGCTCGTATTGTAGAGGGTATTTAATTGCATTTTTTGGGTGGTTTGACAGCCCTAGTTTTAAAAAAAAATGTCCAGAAATGCAGTTAATCACAGCATGACACGGCTCTTTGAATTTTTAGAAATCTTGCAAACGCAATGCCACGCTTGGCGACTGACCTTCACTTCCTGTTCCCCTGCGAGTCAGTCCGTGCCGCATTTAAGTGTAGACAGTGATGGAGTGGCTCTTGATTGGCCCCGGCCCCGGATTCAACAGTGCCGTAAAACGCGGCGTAAGCCTGGCGGAAAAAGCTCGGAGTGATTCATTGCTTTTACAGTCCCATAAACTCTTGCCTCATCTGTCAGAATGTGACAAGGCTGCCACCGCGAGCTCACTGGCCATTTTCTGCTGAGTCACGCCAGCTTGAAAGGTAGTCTGATACATCAGCGTTTGTTCAGCTATTCACAGGCCCGTCGCCTGCCAGCCAGAGTTCAGTGGTTCAGAATTGGTGTTCTCCTCTGAGGCTTATGCGGTTGGTAAACATTTAGCGGACGCTTTTATCCAGTGCCACTTATAGTACACTTATTACAGGAACAAGTCCTTGTGGAGAAACCTGAAGGCAAGTGCCTCACACAAGGGCGCAGTGGTGATCATTCATGATTTGCTCTTTGCTCGGATCAAAGCAGTACCAGAAAGGCTGGCATCCATATGTTATATAATCATAGATGGCATAAATGATTCATGCATTTCTGTAGCAGTTCTAAGATCAACATGAAACATTTGCAACCCACTTTAACTTCAGTAATCGGAGATTGTAAAGACACACATTTAATTGTCTTAGTTCACAGTGAGACCAGGATATTAAGGAACGTAATAACAAACCTATAGCTGCAAACAATTGGGTTTCAAGGGTTTTAAAGTGCACATGTACAAAGGCGTGTTATTTAACAAGATGGTAACCACTGTTGTACTGCCACCTATCGTCCGATCTCCACAAGGGTTTGCATGCGCTTGTGTAAATTTGTATAGTTCTGAGGTTTTGTTTAGGATTTATAGGTTTCTGGGTAAACTTGGTCACACCCTTTATTTAAATGACCATGTTACAGCCACCATCCAAATACTAAAACGGTTTTGAGAATTACTGAGAATTAACTAACTAGCCTTGTTGAGGTTGATTGAAAAACCTTGGACTAGTACACAAAGTACTTTTTTATTTATTTTTATTTACATGCACATAAAATATGAGAACGCTACAATTTCTTAAATGTGACTTCAGGTTAAGACCATACACACGTGTACCAAGTTTGGTGAAAATATCTCCTTCCATTTAAATAAAGGTGGCCACGCCCACTTCAAACTTTTAGGCGTACCATTGTGGAACTCGAAAGTCTGAACTTTGTCTTTTATTTATATATATATATATATATATATATATATATATATATATGTATGTAGTGATATTCAGGCTCCAGAGAATATCCATTGGTTTGGTTTCGATCAAACAAAAAACCTAGGACTAGATCAAATCCAATATGGCGGAAATGTTTTCATGACAGAAATTAAATTGGAGATACACAATTTGTTTGTCTTGTGCCAAGGATTCCAATGATATGACTGATTAAAGCGCCCCTATTGGCAGATCGAGGCGATACCATGCCATTGTGTCCCCAAATTGAGAACTACCATTTCATCAGGTTTCATTTGTCTATGTCTTATGGTTTTGTTTAGAGAGAACTTTATTTAAAATATTTAAAGCATCTATGACATGCCGAATACATATGTTTCTGTCTGTGTGTTCTCAGTTTCTGTGGGGACTGTCTACAGCCGTGTCTGCAGGTCACATCGCCTCTCTGTCCACTCTGCCGCATGCCTTTCGATCCAAAGAAAGTGGACAAATCCTCCAGCGTGGAGAAACAGCTCTCTTCGTACAAGGCACCGTGCCGAGGGTGCAGCAAAAAGGTTAGTCCAGACAAATGTGGATTTAAAAGGATAAAAACTGTGTGTAGTACCACAAGGCATGTTCCTCTGAACAGTGCAGATGTCATTATGTAAGGCATTCACGCTGAAAAATGCTTCAGGGACACTATAGCATGAGATTTCTGTCCCGCCCACAGGAGCCTTTCAGAACCGCAGTGACAATTTAATGGTAAATAAGAATTAAAGCAAAACAAGCACTGCCTAAAAACTACATTTGGACACATGAAAGCCCAAAGTATACTTCAGCCGTCCACGTTCCACAACGGTCCGCACACTGTCCCTGTGATTGTTATTTTCGGGTCCGAGGAGGTGAATGTTGGTGAAAGTTGAGACCGAAGAGTCCACTAGGTCGAAATACGCAGTTGTGATGGGAAGAGTGCCAAACAGTGTTGGTAAATCTGTGGTTTTCCTGCAGAATTGGGCTACTTTTACACTGTTGTCACGGGTTGTTTTTTAAGGAACCCCCCCTTGAACACAATTGGTCTAGTTTTGGCTGTAATTGGACAGGTTTTGAATAGCAATTGGACTGGTTTTGTTATACAAACCTGGCAAACCTGGTGCCAAAAGAATGATTTAAGCAACTGGGTCATCTCCAGAACTGCAGCTCTTGTGGGGTGTTCCCGGTCTGCAGTGGTCAGGATCTATCAAAAGTGCTCCAAGGAAGGAACAGTGGTGAACCGGACACAGGGTCATGGGCGGCCAAATCCCCCCAAGTCACCTAAAATCAAAAATACAAATTCAGGCCCTGAATGAAAATCCTGATTGGAGCATCCCTATAAATAACTCTGCATGATAAAAAAGGATTCAAATAGCTCAGTATTTGTGATTGGTATCAGTATCATCAGCGGCTGAGTATACTTTGAAATCTGCACGGACACGAGAAACGCAGAAAATGAAGTATACCCTGGCCTTGAGCTTAGAGAGACCACTAAACCCTTTTATTTATTATGTGCATTATGCAGTTTTCTGTTTTTGATCAGTGTTGATTTGAGACAGCAGTTCTGTAGATATTTTAGTTTGATCAAGTCAGCAACACATGACTGCTGGATACATGACCAGCAAGAGTCACATTTGCATGGTTTACAGTACAGTGCATTAGAAACTGCAAGTTAAATGCTCTTAATTAAGTGTTATTTCTATTCAGTTGCTTACTTTTCTCTATCATGTCCCTTTGAATATCTCAGGTCACCCTGGTCAAAATGCGGTCGCATATTTCATCTTGCACAAAGGTTCAGGAACAGATGGCCAACTGCCCGAAGTTCATGCCTGTGGTCCCGACCTCACAGCCTATTCCCAGGTAAGCGTCGCTCCAGGGATCATTTCAGGTTAGCTTTGTGATTGGATCAGGCTCCTCAGGTGATTCTACAGCATAAGCCTGCGTTAAATCTGACATTAATGTAACTTCCAAAAAGTATTGCATTGCCTTTTTACTGTAATCATGGAGAGTATTTTATTAATAGTACCTATTGTATTCGTTGGCATTTCTATTATTAAGTCTATGGCAACCCATAGACCTGTATGGTAAAAAGTTGTGAAATTTGGCACACTGATAGAGGACAGACTGAACTGTCACCATAGCAAATTTGGAGTCTCTAACTCCAAAAGTTTGACTTGTGTTTGTGCTAATAACTTTTGAACCATTTTCCTATATCGGCCATTTTGGAACGATGTTTTAGGAACGCATTGGCGTATCGTTGCGAAACTCTGTATGTGTCTCAGACACCATACCTCGACAGTACTCAAAAGGTTTCGGGGCAGCGCCACCTTGTGGTCAAAAGTTGAACTTTTGATTACATTTGCCTATTGTAATGAACTGGTCTTATTAGATTCCTTGGGTCATGCAGAGAACATGGATACCAATTTTGCCATATCTGGCCAAACTTCCTCTCCGCCATTTGATTTCAAAACCTACTTTTTCGAATTCCTACTAGACCGTATTTTCACCAAAATCGAATCATATCATCTTCAGACCTTGCAGACAAAAAGTTATGGATTTCGTGTCGATAGTCGCAACTGTTTTCGTATAGCGTAGCAACAAAGTTGAGGCATGATGCCAAAATGACTCAGAGGCTGTATCTCTGCAATGCGCCAAACTTTGCATGTCATTGTCACCTCACTCTGACCACAACACATCAATTTGGTCACAGCGCCACCTATTGGTCAAAAGTGATAAACCATTAAATCCCATTACTAGTGACTTAATATGCTTTTATTCGTTCATTGTTGCAATTGCAATTGGTTTGTACAGTGTTACAACAGCATTTTCTTTCTTTCTTTCTTTCTTTCTTTCTTTCTTTCTTTCTTTCTTTCTTTCTTTCTTTCTTTCTTTCTTTCTTTCTTTCTTTCTTTCTTTCTTTCTTTCTTTCTTTCTTTCTTTCTTTCTTTCTTTCTTCCCCCCCCACATCAAAGCACAACCAATCCCACACTTCTCTCTCAGGAAAACGCTGCCTTATGACTCATGCGTCTCTGAAGCTCTCAGTGCTCTTCGGGACAACAGTCAGAACGCAGAGCTTTAAAATATGGATCCAGGGCACGTTTCATTCTTTACAGATACTCGTAGACCCACGAGTATAGTAGGTATACTTAGATCTAGAGATGTCAAACTGATGTCTGTTAGTTGAAGACAGACACTGAAAGTTTTGTAGACTGAAAGTCCGATCGGATGACTCCAGGTTGAGTTATGTGTGTGCGTCTCTGTCGTTCTTTGAAGCACAGGAAGAGCGGGAGGAGGATAGGAATTAATTAGCTCTTCAAAGCGGAGCATGTTGATGTATCTGTCTTGCATCACGGCTGTTTATCGTACTCTTTGTGGCAACATCAGGCAAATATTGTAGAACGCTGTCAGCAATGCAGACCTTCATGCCACCCTACTTTAGTAAACACAGTGTGTCCGTGACACAATGACTCATTGCTGCCTCAGTGCCCAGTGAGCCAGTGCAATATTGACAAAAAAATTATATCTCAATATTTTCTCTAACGATAATTAGACATTGTTTTGCTGAGTGTGTTTATTGTGTTGGTACCTTGGCAGGCTTAGGACTGCCGTGGTCAGCTGACATCTAAAGTTTCTGATTATTCTTCATATTCAGTGCGGTGGTCAGTTCACAGCAGTGACAGAAATCATCTTTTCCAATATGTTTAAAATCATTTTTACCTTGTATAAAGGCGTTTTTAGCCAATTTTAATGTATGCATCATCTTTTGTGTCAAATTCTTACATGTAATCAAAAAATTTAATAAAAGTGAATAATGCAGTCAGCCATTATAGGGGCCAAGCACAAAGAAATCACAATAAGTCATGCCATCATGGCTGGGAGCATCAGACCAACTGCAACAATGAGCAATTAAAGACATATTAAGATGATTTTAGGCAAAATGACTGAAAAATCATAAATAATCACTGATAATATGATTTAATGGTTTATCACTTTTGACCAATAGGTGGCGCTGTTACGAAACTGATGTGTTGTGGTCAGAGTGAGACGACATCCATACATTTTCCTGGCATGGTTTGAAGATGATAGTATTACATTTTAGTGGAAATTGGACAAACGGTCTAGGAGAAGCTAGAAAAAGTAGGTTTTTAAAGAAATATAAAATTACAGACTATGGCAAAATTGGTATCTATATTCTCGGCATGACCCAATGAATCCATAAAAATGTAATTTTTTTAAAAATAGGGTAATTTAATCGGAAGTTATTAGCATTTTTGCAAATTTCATTATGTTTTTTGAACACAAGTTGGCGCTGCCCTACTGTCAGGGCATCGTGCCGAAGATACATAACAAGTTTCGTAATGATACCTTCAGCTTCCTGTTTCCTTCACCTTCAGCTAATAATAAGACACAATAGGGCTGTTACCATTCAAATAAAATCAGTATCAACACAATTCATCTTTGCAATGCAGAGGAAACACAGAAGCTGCATCTGAAGTGGATTTAGATCATTTACACAGACTGTTTAGTGAGCTCAGAGGGACATGAAGGAGTTTAACCTGCAGTTACAGATGCAGAAATAATGTGTTGATGTTTTAAACTTAAAACATTGAATATTGATATTAGAAATTATTTTAAAAAGATACTTCAAATGTGAAATTGACAGAGTTTCAACAGATTCATTCAAACGGCTGATTCATTCCGGAACGAAGCATTTGACCATCTTAATGAGTGAGTCATTGAATCATTCGTTCAACCGATTCGTTCATTCAGTAACGAAACACCGCTGGGTGTTGCTCCGAGACATAAAACTGTCCTGAGGCTATTAAAACTATTTTCAATGGCGAAATAGAGCAAAAACAGACAATATTGAGTTTAAAATGTAAGTCACTTAATAATAACTTCTTGTTTATTGAACTGTTGTATAAAATCAATATCACATTTGTAATCATGCTGATATTTCATGCTGATATTATATGATAAAAACGGCACTCTTCGTGTGATATTAATTAACTATATTAAATGATATAAAAGACATACTGAGATATCTTTGCCCCTTATCTTGAGGGTATTATAAATGCATTTTAATAGTAAATCTCACAGTGAATGTGCGCTCTCTAGGTGTTTTGTGGCACATACTCTATAATGTCAGATCGTACATTGTTAAAACCACAGTCACTGTTTTCGTAGACGATATATATCACACACCCCTAGTATGAAGGTGAGGAAACTAATTCAGACTGCTTAAAAAAAAAAACATAAAATCACGTCTGATGATCTAGAACAAACTCAAGTGAGCTTTAGAGCTGAAAGAATATTTAAAGTCAGCATGAAACAACATTCACAACCCATTTTACTTCCATAAGCGTTTCTGAGCAATTCGAGAAAAAATGTAGATCAGAACTAGGGGTGTGCGATTTATGTATAGTCCACGATAATACTGTTATTGTTTTAACGATGTGCGAGCTGACATGAATCTGCAGTTTGAATGAGTCAGTGTAATGAATGATTCAATGACTCAATGAATCAGCCGTTTGAACAGATCGTTTGACTCAGTGACTCACTTGCTACAACATACATCTAATAATGTAAATTACTAATTACAAATGTAAAAAAGTTGCCATTATAAAGGTAAAAGTCTTAAAATATTGCCTTGTAGTGGAAAAGTTAAGTTGTGTCAGTGCTTTAAACCGCACAGAATAAAATAAAGCGTTAGGATTCACGACAGTCCTAAAGCTCAAACACACACTCAGCAAAATATTGTCTAATTATCATTTTCGATAATCCCAAGGAAATATTGAGATATCATGTCAATATCACACACCCCTAGTCAGGACAGGAGTAGATTTAATGTTTTTAGGAATTTAATTTTCCAGAAAACTGTCTCTATATGACAGCAGGTTGGAAGGGAGGGGTTAAAAATGTGTGACATCAGTGGAAATTGAAGGCGCAGCAAGTTATTAATATTTGCTTCTTTCAACCTTGAAACACCATTTTTATTTTTTCATCAGCAGGATAGAGGGACATCGTATGTTTCCTTCAAAAACTGACCAGGTGGAGGCATTCGATTCAGATTAAGTGCCTGATAAAGTGACACTAAGACTTTGGGCACAGCTGTAGTTCATTTGTCCTTGCCTTGATGTTACCGCTCGGCTCTGGTCATGGCGACTGTGATGGAGACCTTAAGATCCTCTCTGCTCGTCTGCCCAGACCTCATCTATTAATCCAGTTATGTCTCAGTCTGTTGAAGTCTCTTCCATGCTGTTTGCCGATGGGGTTTTGCAAGTGAAATATGAATCGGCTCCCACTGAGCAAGCAAAAGACCCAGACTGCATGGCAGAATTTAAAGTGCCCTTATATGCTATTGTAAAGGTTCCTCATTATGTTTTGGAGTCTCCTACAACAGGTTTGCATGCATCCGAGGTCAAAAAACACATTTTCTCATAATAGCCATTGCACATCACCTCATTTCTCAAAAGTGTTGAAAAACTGTTTGTTTATTGATATGGCAAAATCGATGTCATTGTTACTGTCTTAACAGTGTGTGCAATCGCTGAGCTTTAGGAAGTTAATGGGCGTTTAGCTTCCAACACATAGACCAGTCAGAACAGACTGGGCCGTCTGACCAATCAGAGCAGAGTAGACCAATCACAACAGACTGGGCCGTCTGACCAATCAGAGCAGAGTAGACCAATCACAACAGACTGAGCCGTCTGACCAATCAGAGCAGAGTAGACCAATCACAACAGACTGGGTCATCTGACCAATCAGAGCAGAGTAGACCAATCACAACAGACTGAGCCGTCTGACCAATCAGAGCAGAGTAGACCAATCACAACAGACTGAGCCATCTGACCAATCAGTACAGAGTAGACCAATCACAACAGACTGGGTCATCTGACCAATCAGAGCAGAGTAGACCAATCACAACAGACTGAGCCGTCTGACCAATCAGAGCAGAGTAGACCAATCACAACAGACTGAGCCATCTGACCAATCAGTACAGAGTAGACCAATCACAACAGACTGGGTCATCTGACCAATCAGAGCAGAGTAGACCAATCACAACAGACTGAGCCGTCTGACCAATCAGTACAGAGTAGACCAATCACAACAGACTGGGCCATCTGACCAATCAGAGCAGAGTAGACCAATCACAACAGACTGAGCCGTCTGACCAATCAGAGCAGAGTAGACCAATCACAACAGACTGAGCCGTCTGACCAATCAGAGCAGAGTAGACCAATCACAACAGACTGAGCCATCTGACCAATCAGTACAGAGTAGACCAATCACAACAGACTGGGTCATCTGACCAATCAGAGCAGAGTAGACCAATCACAACAGACTGAGCCGTCTGACCAATCAGTACAGAGTAGACCAATCACAACAGACTGGGCCATCTGACCAATCAGTGCAGAGTAGACCAATCACAACAGACTGGGCCATCTGACCAATCAGTACAGAGTAGACCAATCACAACAGACTGGGTCATCTGACCAATCAGAGCAGACCAATCACAGCAGACTGGACTGGGCCGTCTGACCAATCAGAGCAGAGTAGACCAATCACAACAGACTGGGCCGTCTGACCAATCAGAGCAGAGTAGACCAATCACAACAGACTGGGCCGTCTGACCAATCAGAGCAGAGTAGACCAATCACAACAGACTGAGCCGTCTGACCAATCAGAGCAGAGTAGACCAATCACAACAGACTGAGCCGTCTGACCAATCAGAGCAGAGTAGACCAATCACAACAGACTGAGCCGTCTGACCAATCAGTACAGAGTAGACCAATCACAACAGACTGGGTCATCTGACCAATCAGAGCAGACCAATCACAGCAGACTGGACTGGGCCGTCTGACCAATCAGAGCAGAGTAGACCAATCACAACAGACTGGGCCATCTGACCAATCAGTGCAGAGTAGACCAATCACAACAGACTGGGCCATCTGACCAATCAGTACAGAGTAGACCAATCACAACAGACTGGGTCATCTGACCAATCAGAGCAGACCAATCACAGCAGACTGGACTGGGCCGTCTGACCAATCAGAGCAGAGTAGACCAATCACAACAGACTGGGTCATCTGACCAATCAGAGCAGACCAATCACAGCAGACTGGACTGGGCCGTCTGACCAATCAGAGCAGAGTAGACCAATCACAACAGACTGGGCCATCTGACCAATCAGAGCAGAGTAGACCAATCACAACAGACTGGGCCATCTGACCAATCAGTACAGAGTAGACCAATCACAACAGACTGGGCCATCTGACCAATCAGAGCAGAGCAGAGTAGACCAATCATAAAAGACTGGGCCATCTGACCAATCAGAGCAGACCAATCACAGCAGACTGGACTGGGCCGTCTGACCAATCAGAGCAGAGTTGAGCAATCACAGCAGACTGGGCCGTCTGACCAATCAGAGCAGAGTAGACCAATCACAGCAGACTGAGCCATCTGACCAATCAGAGCAGAGTAGACCAATCACAACAGACTGGGCCATCTGACCAATCAGAGCAGAGTAGACCAATCAGAGCAGAGTAGACCAATCACAATCATCATTGAACATTGTGATGATGTGCAGTGAATATTATGAGAAAATGAAACTGTTTTTTGACTTTTGATGCATGTAAACCTGTTGTTGGAGATGCCAAAACTAAGTCAGGAGCCTTTGAAAAAGCATAATGGGGCACTTTAAATAAAAGTAACATGCCTCAAAGGGCTAATGTGAACACAAGGTTCTTGGCTCAGTTCTTATAGACTATAGTGTTATACACCCTCTGGTTGCACATTTGAATTATTCATGCAAGCACTGATAAACTGAGCGTTTGTTACACCGCTCTGTTCATTTGCTCTCATTATATAATGCTGTAGAAATGCGATATCAGCAACTTCTGCTCTCTACTTGACTACATTTTTTAAAATAAGATTATGTAATCTTTACTCCAATATGTGATTCAATTACTCGTTACGTTTTGCTTGGCACCTAACTTTTCCTGCCGCAGTTTATTTCTGCTAAAGGAAGTGATATCGCCATCTGCAGGGCATTGTGGGTACTATATCTTGTGCGTTTTGCTCATACCTCACCCAAACTTGTCAACAAGGCTACTTTTACGTGAATGCGAGTGCATTAGCAGGTCGTTGTGAATTGTAGGAGTTTCATATATGAGATGAGAACATGACTTTGACTATTTAGTTTTACTTGACATTATTTTATTTATCCCTTATATTGACGAGACCTTTTTGGTTGACTTTTTGAGCACTTGAGCTTAAAGGATCAGTTCACTTCAAAATGAACATTTCTGGATAATTTCCTCACCCCCATCTCATCCAAGATGTTCATGTCTGTCTTTCTTCAGTCGGAAAGAAATGAAGTTTTTTGAGGAACACATTCCAGGATTTTTCTCCACATAATGGACTTCAATGGGAACCAACGGCTGAAGGTCCAAATCAATGCAGTTTCAAAGGGCTTCAAAAAAAACAAAAAACATTTCTATACTTTTTAACCACAAATGCTCGACTTTGGTGTTGCTCTTCTTCATGAGGTGACGTCAACACGTCGGAAAGGTCACACGTGATGTAGTACGGACACAGTGCTGAAAAACTGTTCTCCTCCTACTTTACCCGTTTGATTTAGTCTTTGCACGTTTGTTTTAACACTGGGGTGGCACTTCCACCTACGTCACATGACCTTTCCAACATGATGGCGTCATACGCCGTGAAGAAGAACAACACAGAAGTCGCGCATTTGAGGTTAAAAAGTATATAAATGATTGTGTTGAAAATGTCCGATGGTTTGTCTAGATCAGACCCTGTTCCTCTGGGATCGTACAGAGCCTCTGAAGCCCTTCCTCTGAAACTGCATTGATTTGGCCCTTCAACCGTTGGCTCCCATTGAAGTCCATTATCCTGGAATGTATTCCTCAAAAAACTTAATTTCTTTTCGACTGAAGAAAGAAAGACATGATCTTGGATGAGATGGGGGCAAGTAAAATATCAGGACATTTTCATTTTGAAGTGAACTAATCCTTTAACTGAGACTTGAAGCTGTTTGTGTCGACTGCTGAGGTGTTCAGTTCGATTTTAGAAAATAAACATGTCATTGCTCTTCTCACAAATCAACTGTTTCTTGTTTTTCACTGCCGTGTCTCTTAGGTGTTGAGGACTAGTGAGCCAACATTCAGTATGAGTGAAATACTTAAGTACTGTTAAAATCTTCTACTCAAGTGGTATTGGTACTTTTATGCAAGTATGGTTTTCAGGTGCTCTTTACACCTGTGGTTTTTCTCCATCAACAGCAATATTCCAAACCGCTCTACATTTGTGTGCCCATACTGTGGTGCTCGAAACCTGGACCAACAGGAACTAGTGAAGCACTGCATGGAGAACCATCGCAATGACCCCAACAAAGTGGTGAGTGTCTGTTACCTTAGAGTTTGTTGCCCAGTCGTATCTGTCGCAGAGAGGGCATGACGTGCAGTAATGCAGTGCTCAACCGCTGGGTCACGACCCAAAAAGTGAGTAGGCAAAGAAACAACAACAACAAAAAGGTAATTAGGTAGACTTTATTTTGAAAGATGTGCGTGAAAGCTTATACTCTGTATTCATCAGTGACATTCTTAGAATTTATGTGTATGTTAAGTGGGACAGTACTCAATAAATAAATTGCTTGGTTCAAATTCCTAAAGATTTGGGTCACGGCTTAATGACCTTGGCCAAACCAGTCAAGAACCAGTGCAGTAATTAGAGCTGTGCGATTAATCGTTAAAAGATGACGATCTCGATTCAAACACCCACACAATCCCATTCCTAAATGACAACGATGCGCCTGTGTCTTTTAAACCTTGGACAAATGTACACCGGAACATCATCTTGCTGCCACTGACCCAGAGAGAGCAGTTATAGTACAGTATAGATATGAAATGGCTTCTTTTCAACCACACACTATCATTATTTCTGTCTTACAATAATTCATATCACAGAAGTACTGGGATAAAAGTTTGGATATAAACACTGATGTCTACAGTAGCAATCAAAAGAGAGATGCAAAATGGCGCTTCAAATAACGATTGTATCATTTACATCCTTACACCAGTAGGTGGAGACAAGTGATTGTTAAACTTGTGTTCGTCATTGAATCATTCATTCAAGAGATTCGTTCAGAAAATGCTGATTCATCCAGTAATGAAACAAGTGAAGTCTTCATGAGTGAGTCATTGAATCATTCATTCAAGAGAGTCGTTCAAAAAACACTGACTCATCCAGTAATGAAACAAGTCTTTGAGTGAGTCATTGAATCATTCACTCAACCTGTTTTTTTCAGATTGATTAAACATTTTAAATAGACTGCAGTAATTAACGTTATTTTGTTTAGTTGTCTGACTCAATTATGACTCAACTTTAACCTTTTGTCATAATTTCACATTTTTATCATGACAGTTCATCATTTAATCATGACTTTGTATGTTCATTTAGAGATTATCAACAGACAAAAATTCTGGTTTTTTTTTTGTAACTTTCTGTCTGCCCTAGTTTGAATGTATGCAAAAACACAAATGAGTATTGAGAGCTGTGACCATAATAAATGATTACTGAATACAACATTTATGAATAATAAAGAAATTATGATGTTTTCCTCACACAAAGCTATTTTATGGCTTTTTAAAAAAAAAATTTTAGAGGTTACATGTTAGTTTAGTTGTCTGTTCAGAATTGTGGGAGAATCTTTTATTGGGAATTAAAGCGATAACCTAAAATAAAAATGCTTTCCTTTACTCACCCTCATGTCGACCGAAACCCACATGATATTCATGCTTCCCTGCAACACAAAAGTAGATGTTTATCAGAATGTTCAAGCTGCTTTTCTGCCATTCTTTCTGGCCTGGTTTCACAGACAGGGCTTAGATTAAGCCAGAATTAGACCATTTAAGTATCTTAGAAAAAAAAAACATTACTGGTGTGTTTCTTGAGACAAAAAAAAATGGCACTGACATACTTTAAGATCAAGTTAGGATTCAGTTAAAACAGCTCAAACATGCAGTTTAGTCTGGGACCACCTTAAGCCTGGTCTGTGGAACCGGGGGTCAGTGTTTTAAATCCAGATTTGATAATTCGCTTTTATGTGTTGTTGTTTTGTAGGTATGTCCGGTATGTTCAGCGATGCCTTGGGGAGACCCCAGCTATAAGAGCTCCAACTTCCTGCAGCATCTTCTCCACCGGCACAAATTCTCCTATGACACGTTTGTGGTGAGGAGGCGTATACTTCAGATTTATATTCATTGTGTACTCTAACGCTCTGTTGTGAGCTGCCCTGCTTTCTCCTGCCTACATCGGCAGCCGCCTTCTGAGGCAAGAAGAAGAAACAGAGCCTCGTACAAAACCTCACAAATAAAACATCCTGAAAGCAGTTCATTTTCTTTATGCAAAACATGACCATGTTTAACGAGATTCACCCAAGGAGAGCAACTTTATTCTGTCCAAATGAATCTTGTGAAAACATTTCATTTACCCCAAATTGCAAAAAATATTTTCCGTACTGAAAATGAGGAATATTTTTATGACCATTAAGCATATTTTCCCTCAAAATGTGAATTACTGTACTGCATCTGGACATGTGAGTTTTTTGTGATTCCCACTATCCTCAAAGGTGATACAGTAATTTCTTTACCTTTTAATGCAATTACTTTAGAACTGAAATGCAAACATTTATAATTTGTCGCTCAACCACGTGACGTCTGTTTACCACGTTTTTTTTTTTTGCCATAAATTACAGACATGGACTAATTTTCATTTTTCATTTTGCTTTATTTCCAGATTCAATCATAGGCTCATACTAGAGCACATACGCACATGCACACTCTCTCTTTAACGTCTCTTTAAACATCTAAAATACGTAAATGACATTTGTATTTATTCAAAATAAAATATCTAGATTGTCATTTTGCTGAAGTTAAATAATTAAATCCACGTCATGGAAGCAAGCAACTATGCTTCTAACCACAGGATCGAGAACTTTGCGATGTTCCAAGTTCAAGTTCCTCCACACCAAACTCGCTCATCCGTGTCTTTATGGACCGATGCTTTGTGCACTGGTGTGCAGTCATGTTGGAACAGGAAGGGGCCGTCCCCAAACTGTTCCCACAAAGTTGGGAGCATGAAATTGTCCAAAATGTCTTGGTATGCTGAAGCATTGAGTTCCTTTCACTGGAACAAAGGGGCCAAGCCCAACCCCTGAAAAACAACCCCACACCATAATCCCCCCTCCACCAAACTTTACACTTGGCACATTGCAGTCAGGCAAGTCCTGTTCTCCTGGCAACCGCCAAACCCAGACTCATCCATGGGATTGGCAGACAGAGAAGCGTGATTGCTCACTCCAGAGAACACGTCTCCACTGCTCTAGAGTCCAGTGGCAGCGTGCTTTACACCACTGCATCCCACGCTTTGCATTGCACTTGGTGATGTGGACCGACCAGCTTGGATGAGCTGCTCGGCCATGGAAACCCATTCCATGAAGCTCTCTACACACTGTTCTTGAGCTCATCTGAAGGCCACAGAAGTTTGGAGGTCTGGAGTTGGAGACTTCTGCGCACTGTGACCCTCAGCATGCGCTGACCCCGCTCTGTGATTTCACTTCATGGCTGAGTTTCTGTTGTTCCCAATCGCTTCCACTTTGTTATAATCCCACTAACAGTTGAGCGTGGAATATTTAGTAGTGAGGAAATTTCAGGAATGGACTTATTGCACAGGTGGCAACCTATCACGGTCCCACGCTTGAGTTCACTGAGCTCCTGAGAGCGACCCATTCTTTCACAAATGTGTGTAGAAGCATCTGCATGCCTAGTGCTTGATTTATACACCTGTGGCCATGAAGGGATTGAACACCTGAACTACATTGGGTGTCAAAAAAAATTATATAGCATGATATTTCATGACTCTTGATGGCCTTTTAGCTCTGAGCTGTTCCGCTGGGTCATACAGTCAGTTTCTCTTCAGTATGAATTCAGATACACATGCAGACTTTATAAAATAATTTTTGCGTAAAATATTAGCATTTTTAGGTTTTTCTATAAGTACTGAAGTTTTCAAATTGACCCACAAGGGAAGGATTTATTACTTTTTTATTTATTTATTTTTTTACATTTCAACCACAAAACTCCTCGAATCCAGTCAATTTTTTTAATGTATTTGTGGTTTAAGTGTGACAAAAGTCCTAGGGTCTTGGACCACTCAGATGAACACTCAATTAAAAAAAATATGAATTTCGGGTCAAAATGACCCGAGGCACTGTTTATTTCATGTGTGTCTTTGTTCTGTTGTATTTTTCTATTTATTTTTGTTTCTTATTAACTGACCTAAACTGCTAGCTGTCAAAATGAACATGTTCTTTGTTTATTTGAACGCAGGACTACAGTATTGATGAGGAGGCAGCACTGCAGGCAGCACTGACCCTCTCACTGTCCGAGAACTGAGAGTCTGACGTCATATCCTGTTCCATGTGACGGATCCTCTCGCCTGTCTCGTTCTAGGCTAAATATTTTCATTGTTTGTCTGTATTTCCTCTCACTCTACCTCTCTTCTGGTCTGTGTTTCTGAGCTGCGCTCCAGCTTGATTCTGAAGTAGCTCTAGCCGCTTGTTCCATCGTAACCATCAAACCACCAACCAACAAAACAGTGATGTATGCAAAAAGGAATAGATAAATATCACCATGCTTGTTCTTGCTGTTCTTCCTGTTGTTTTCTATCCAAACGTGACCCCAGCAGTGAAATTGAGTACAGAGGGATCAGCGCCACGTTATCTGAATTATTAAACGCCACGCTGAAAAGCGAAACTATGTTGGGGTTTGCTGTCCTTGTGATGAACTCTCATCTTTAGGCAATACCAATAGAGAGAATGAGAGACTGATCTTCACCATCCTCATCACTCATGTCATCATGTATGGAATGCTGAATACCATCCGCCCTTTTTTAATCAAGAGTTGATGTGAATACTTGCACTCGTCACAGTTTTCTACATGTCTGAATTCTAGTACCGTTGTTCTTTTATAGTTCAATAACCGAATATTGACCGACAGGACTGCATACTCTGCTCTTATCTTGCTACAGTAATATTTTCTAAGAAGCATCGGATAAGATTAAAATTTATATTTTTGGAAAAAAGCTTCAGTTTTAAATGGTGCACTAATAACAAGACGGCGAGCTTCTAGAGAAACGTTTTATCTGTTAATGTATCCATTGGTACTGTTCATCTGCATCCCTCACTAGTGCTGACATCGAGAGGTCGGGAATCGTGAAGTGGTTCGGTTGGAGTAAAAGGGAAGCGCTTGGCAAATTCCTTTCTCTCTTTAGCACTTCCCGAAAATGCATCGGAAGCTTTTTTGCATATGTCTTATCAGAGAATTATGGGAGATGTAATGTATTTAATGATCACCAAATGGACAACGATTGGTTAATTAGCTTGATATCCTTGCTGGTAGGTGCTGTACACCCAATCAAAATTATTGCAGTTTATTACGATCAAAGCCAGTTTGCTGTAATTGTTCACTAAATACGATCCCGATGTGACTTGAAGGCAGTATTGATATAGAGAAACTCGGGAACGTCCCATTGACTGTACAAAAAGATGGACATAGTGTCTCCACTTCCTTCCACTGTAGAAAAATGAAGCCAGAATATCCAAGAAACGGTCATTTGTTGGTCATTACGCCATTCGGAGCCAGAGATCCCGCCCACACTCATTCGCCAGCACAGCTGTCAATCATGACGCCACACCCCGTTTTTATAGTATCAAATACACTCAAAAAATAACTCCTTGGACAAACTCAATTTAATTAAGGGCATGTTTTCCATCCAATAAATATGTGTCGCCCCAACTCGATTTCAAAACACATTCATGCAATGAAATGAAATTGACTTGGTCCATGATATTTATTATACTTTTTTTAATACTTGTCAAGCTTAAATTAAAACATTTCATTGGAAGATCTATTAAAAGCAGTTTCATTCATCGTCATGCACAATGTATACAATGAAAATATAAGAAAAGACTGTCATTGAGCTGTGGATAATCACTCTTCAGCATAATGGTAACCACGAAATTAAATAAACATTACAGAAACTCCTCTAAATGTCCAACATAACTGAACATTAAACATTAGCTAACAACATATTTCCCTTTACAGAAAAACACAACACTTTAATCCCTAAATTTACTCTCCTAATACAGTCCCTTGCAAAGCATGCTGGGAACTACAGATCCACTGCTCAGTTAATGTCAACAGAAATGTTTGTAGTTTTACGCAAATTAATTAAGGTGACGTCAGTTTTAACATCTTAAGCTCTGGGGCCATTTTTGGGGATTTCCGCCTGGATTTGGCCTACCCAAAGTGAAAAGCTTCCCATACCCACATACAGTAGTTACCCTTTGAAGTTACATAAAACACTGCTAAAAGTGATACACATGTTGTCTGAGCCATAATAAACCCACCCCCCAAAAAAGGCACTTTTTGATTATTTTTTTTGTTGTTGATTTTTTTTTTTTTTTTTTTTTTTTTTTCTCTGGTTATAAATTCATTTTTTAAAGTGTATATCTCAGGCCCTGTGTGCTCCAACACCCTGCAGACTAAATGGCAGCAAATACTGGAAAAAATAATTCTGTCTGTATCCTGTTGTATGCAAGATTTATTCAAATGGATCTGAAGGGAGGAATATTACTTTATGTAATTTCCGCCTAACCAAATCTGAAGTCTCCCCATACCCATATACAGTGATATAAAAGCAGTATCCCACTGTCACAAAAATCGTTTTTCCAGTGTTTGCTGACATATGCTGGAAACAGCCCAAACGGTCCGCAGGGTGCTAGAGCTCACAGGGATGATGGGGAAATATACACTTTCAAAAAGCGCCTATTTTTTTTGTCTGTTTATTACAGCTCAGACAACACATACTAAAATGTGTATCACTTTTAGCAGTGTTTTATGTAACTTCAAAGGGTTTCCCGTAAAATGACAGCAAAATTGTGTATTTATAGACCCACTCTATGTGTGTGTATAGGAAGCTTTTCACTTTGGGTCGGCCAAATCCAGGCGGAAATGGTCCCAGAGTGATTTAGTGAAAATAAGTTACTTTGTGTAAAACAAATGTTAGACAAAATTGTTGAAGTAAAGTGAACAGAATTTAAATGTCGAAGGTCCTGAATAATTTTTTTGAGTAGCTAAATAAAACCAAACTTACTGGAAATACGAACAGCGTGATGAGAACTACCTAATATGACAGAGGCCATTTTTTGAAGTGTAATTTGATTTTTTTTAAAATTTTTTTATTTTTGGCTCGCGTCCCATTTGATTACATGGAGAGGGCGGGCTTTATAACCTATACTGCAGCCAGCCCCAAGGGGGCGATCAAAACATTTTGGCTTCAATTTTTCAGGACGTGTGTGCCACACTTTGAACGTCCCAACAGGAAGTGGAACAGTGTGCAGTTGTGGCCTCAAAGTCATTCCATTTCTTGTACAGGGGTTTCTGTACTCTGTACATGTTGAATCCAAGCCTGTGAATGCTGTAAAGGATGCTTAGAGGAGCATTGGTGTGATAAGCTTAGGTGTTTGTTAAACTCCAATGTCCCCACTATGCAGACACACTTACGAGTTCTGTTGCTATCCTTCTCTTCTCAGCCGCAGAGTGTAATATATGCCTGGAGCGGAGCGTTAGCACAGAAACATGCTCTACACAAGCACACTAATGTGAATGTTTGGCCAACGCATTGCGCAAAGTCCCTTTGAATGTGCTTAACGTGATGCTTGCTTTACTTTCTTCAATCAACAAAGCATTCAAACATCTACAACTAGCCAGAAGACAATCTGTAAAGATTCTCCGTATGTGCGTGATGCATGATCATAATCGGTTAGGATTTCAAAACTCCTGTAGCCTGAGCCCATCCTGAGGACGAGTCAGAAATGCTGTTATTACAGTGTAATAACTGTGGCATTACTCAAGAATGACTTGTCCAGTTTAATAGCACAGAAATTTAAATGTGACTGTGTTAGTATCTATCTGTAAACACGGTGACAGATTAATAGACTTTACCTAACTTAACACACCAGTACTCTAATCGAACAGTCGATCGTAGTTGACATGAATGGAAACCCTAGATGAAAACGGTTCATGCTAATGTCTGCTAAATCACCCCTCTGTTATGACTTTGCTTTCTGGCTCATTTCGGAAAACACAAAAAAAGATGTGGCATAGAATAATTTGCATTCATGTACTTGCGTAGAGTATGTTACAGGCCTACAAGGACGTGCTCCAAGCTTCAATGCTGTGCTTAGTTTGGTGGATTTGTTCGATGCTGGTGCATCATTTCCCATTTGATATAGCTTTGATAACTCTACCAGATCCAGTGTTTTTGATATATTTAGAGCCAATCATGGCGGAAGAGTTGAAGACCATTAGGGCTGGTTGGAAACATTTGTTTTTGAACTTAGCAACTATTTTTAGAATAAGATGATGTGCTTCAACTTGTGATTCATTTCTGTGTTGATAAACGGTGTGTTTAATCTGTCGCAATAGAGTCATTGTGATTATCTCCATTTTGTGAACCACTATTTTAGCAAGGTTAAGCGTGTCACAATCATTGTCTGAAACTCTATGACCAGGAATTAAATCGGCAGTGTTGGGGGAAACGCATTAAAAGTAACGCGAGATATGTAATCAGATTACTTTTTCAAGAAACAAGTAATGCATTACTTTTCCATTTACAGCAAAATATCAGAGTTACTTTTTCCAAGCAATGTTGCCTTGTTTTCCCATTTGGTATTCCTCAAAATGAATTAAAACAGTGAAAGGTAAACTCAAAATATTGCGCAAACCTGCAATAATTAAATTACACAAATATACTTTATGTATTTAATCTCACTTTATTAACCAATGTCTTTGCTGCTGACACTCGAAGATCCAATTCAACCATATGAATAAGCAAAAATTACTTAAGATAATTAGCGAGAAATAATGCAAAAGTAACATTTATGTAAAAAGTAACAGTTACTTTTTAGGGAGTAACGCAATATTGTAATGCATTACTTTTAAAAGTAACTTTCCCCAACACTGTACATCGGTGTGATTTCTGTAATGGTCTGCAGAATGAAAGTGACTCAACATGACTTTGGGGGGGGGAAAGGAACATGTGAACATTCGTTCGCGTCTATAAATGTCCTGCTGTCGGTTTCTAATCATTTAGAACGTTTACTGTGTAATCACTTAGAGTGATCATTCCTGTATGGTTTTCTTAAAAGCCATCGTAGAGTTTGTATTGATTTCTTTAAGAATAACGCCGTGTCCTAATGGCATGACAAAATGTATCTTGAGTTTTTGTACTAACAGCTTTGAGTACAATATCACAGTTGTCGCCTCGTTACGGTAATTCCGTTAGAGCGTGAATTATTGTTTTTTTTAATATACTTTCATACACTTTTCTTTGCTGGAAACTTGTCACGTCTCATTAGGACATGGTGTTAGATGTCATTTGTCTTTTGATGTACATTTGTACTGAATTACGGGGCCGTTTATAATTGTGTAAGGCCTTCTGGGTAATGTTGGAATGTCCTTGTTGGTATTTATTATTAAGAGGCCCGTTTAGAGGCTTATACATTTATAGTATAAGTGATGATGACTTTATTCTTCTTTTGTTTTTCGCTTAGATTGTACATAAAATGGCAAGACTGCCACGTTTTTTTGGTGGCATATGTTGAAATCTGGATTAAGGTGCGATCACCTTTTCTGCTAGGAAGCATGTTAAATACATTGCACTTTAATTAACTCAAATGTCTTTTGATGATCGAGTAGGAATTTTGTTCCAGTTATTTAGTAACTTACTGCCAAAATGTATTTCACAAGAGGCAGATGGATTTGTCATGTCATTGTTGTGTGGAAAAGGTGGGTCAAGTTCAACAAAACATTTTCAGAAATGCTGTCACTTTTCAGTAATTAATTGGTAATATTGTATTGTTATTATATTAAAAAAGTCCTCACTTCAGACAAAGCAGAAGAATTGCCTACGGAAAATGTGTATTGTATTTGATGGCAATGTGATTTGGCTTTTAAATGGTGTCGGTATTTAATGGTCTTGTTCTGAAAGAAAGATATTGCGGAGTAGAAAGTAGAAAAAGACAAAGGTTCCCAGTATCCCAATGTTTTTACTGTTTTATTTATTTTGTTTTTGTTTTTTAAGTGTCTAAATATATTGCACAAACAATATTCATGTGCACAGCTGTAGCATAGTAAGGTTTTTTTTTTTTTTTTAAGTGAAACTTTTGATATTGTACAACACAGCTCTCCAGTTCTGATACCTTTGAGAATGACCTTAAAATGTATATTTTTCACTCTTTTTGTATTGTAACATCAATGCATACTGTCACAGATAAACATACAGGACTTCTGCATTTCTTGTGTTGGCTGACGGATCTCCAGCAGAACAGCGTAAACGATGGCTGTTATAAAGGAGAAACGAATCCCTCTTGAGGACTCAACGGAGTACAGCGACTTTTTGGAATATGTTGAAACCGTAAACGCCGGATGCTTGAGAAGGAAACGTGCCAGACTCTCGGACATGTTATGGAAAAGCACTGCTCGGCTCGGCAGCATCTGACCAGGAAACGTTCCTGAAAGCCTGTGTTTTGTGCTGCCACAGGCAGAGGGCGCCACGGCCTCTCAGGTGCCTACAGTGTTTGTGTGTTAGCTTGTTCACGGCTATGAATAATAACGAGATTACAGTAATAACAATGCTGATCTAAATGATGGTGTGCATTTTTGAAGCTGTAATACTGACTGAGGTTTAATAAGATACTTACACAGTGTATTTGTAGCAGTTTTCCCCTTAATAAAAACACAGATGCACCCATCTTTAATGGTCTTGTTCTTTGGTGTAAACACTGTTCTTGCACAAACAATTTAGGGGGATGAAAGGTCCTTGGTTTATAAAATCAAATGGGGGAGAATCTTTATTCTTATTTACAAAAAAAACAAGACTTGGGGAACGTTTACATGACAGCGATGTATTGTGATATGTTGATGTATTGTAAACCAATATATTGGTTGATAAATCTAAAGTCAAGTTTTTATATAATTTTTGAGAGCCTGATTACAAAAACAAAATATATCGGCCGATAACGTTAAAAATGGACATATATCGGCTGATACGATAACATTAAAAATGGACATATATCAGCCGAAACCGATAACATTAAAAATGGACATATATCAGCTGATACCGATAACATTAAAAATGGACATATATCAGCTGATACGATAACATTAAAAATGGACACATATCGGCCGATAACATTAAAAATGGACACATATCGGCCGATAACATTAAAAATGGACATATATCAGCTGATACGATAACATTAAAAATGGACAAATATCAGCTGGTACAATAACATTAAAAATGAAAATATATCGGCCGATAACATTAAAAATGGACATATATCAGCTGATACGATAACATTAAAAATGGACATATATCAGCTGATACTGATAACATTAAAAATGGACAAATATCAGCTGATATGATAACATAAAAATGGACATATATCAGCTGATACGATAACATTAAAATGGACATATATCGGCTGATACGATAACATTAAAAATGGACATATATCAGCCGATACTGATAACATTAAAAATGGACATATATCAGCTGATACGATAACATTAAAATGAACATATATCGCCGATACGATAACATTAAAAATGGACATATATCGGCTGATACGATAACATTAAAAATGAACATATATCGGCCGATACGATAACATTAAAAATGAACATATGTCGGCTGATACGATAACATTAAAAATGGACATATATCAGCCGATACTGATAACATTAAAAATGGACAAATATCAGCTGATACGATAACATTAAAAATGGACAAATATCAGCTGATATGATAACATTAAAAATGGACATATATCAGCTGATACGATAACATTAAAAATGAACATATATCGGCTGATACCGATAACATTAAAATGGACATATATCGGCTGATACGATAACATTAAAAATGGACAAATATCAGCTGATATGATAACATTAAAAATGGACATATATCAGCTGATACGATAACATTAAAAATGAACATATGTCGGCTGATACGATAACATAAAAAATGGACATATATCGGCTGATACGATAACATTAAAAATGGACATATATCAGCTGATACGATAACATTAAAAATGGACAAATATCAGCTGATATGATAACATTAAAAATGAACATATATCGGCCGATACGATAACATTAAAAATGGACATATATCGGCTGATACGATAACATTAAAATGAACATATATCGGCCGATACGATAACATTAAAAATGAACATATGTCGGCTGATACGATAACATTAAAATGGACATATATCAGCGATACTGATAACATTAAAAATGGACAAATATCAGCTGATACGATAACATTAAAAATGGACAAATATCAGCTGATATGATAACATTAAAAATGGACATATATCAGCTGATACGATAACATTAAAAATGAAATATATGAACATATATTAAAAATGAACATATATCGATACGATAACATTAAAATGAACATATATCGGCCGATACGATAATAACATAAAAATGGACATATATCAGCTGATACGATAACATTAAAAATGGACATATATCAGCTGATACGATAACATTAAAAATGGACACATATCGATACGATATAACATTAAAAATGGACATATATCAGCTGATACGATAACATTAAAAATGAACATATATCTGCTGATAACGATAACATAACATTAAAAATGGACAAATATCAGCTGGTACAATAACATTAAAATAACATTAAAATATATATCGATAACATTAAAAATGGACACATATCGGCGATAACATTAAAAATGGACATATATCAGCTGATACGATAACATTAAAAAAAATGGACATATATCAGCTGATACTGATAACATTAAAAATGGACAAATATCAGCTGATATGATAACATAAAAAAATGGACATATCATCGATATCGATACGATAACATTAAAAATGAACATATATCGCTGATACGATAACATTAAAAATGGACATATATCGCTGATACGATAACATTAAAAATGGACATATATCAGCCGATACTGATAACATTAAAAATGGACATATATCAGCTGATACTAATAACATTAAAAATGAACATATATCGGCCCGATACGATAACATTAAAAATGGACATATATCGGCTGATACGATAACATTAAAAATGAACATATATCGGCCGATACGATAACATTAAAATGAACATATATCGGCTGATACGATAACATTAAAAATGGACATATATCAGCCGATACTGATAACATAAAAATGGACAAATATCAGCTGATACGATAACATTAAAAATGGACAAATATCAGCTGATATGATAACATTAAAATGGACATATATCAGCCGATACCGATAACGTTAAAAATGGACATATATCATCTGATACGATAACATTAAAAATGAACATATATCGGCCGATACGATAACATTAAAAATGAACATATATCGGCTGATACGATAACATTAAAAATGGACATATATCAGCCGATAACATAAAAAATTGTCATATGTCAGCCAAAACCGATAACATAAAAAATTGTCATATGTCAGCTAAACTGTTTACATTAAAAATGGACAAATATCAGCTGATACGATAACATTAAAAATGGACACATATCAGCCAAAACCGATAACATTAAAATTGAACATATATCAGCCGATACAATAACATTAAAAATGAACATATAACGGCTGATACGATAACATTAAAAATGAACATATTTTGGCGATAACATTAAAAATTGTCACATATCAGCTAAACCGTTTACATTAAAAATGGTCATTTATCTGCTGATAACATAAAAATGTACATATATCAGCTGATACGATAACATTAAAAATGAACATATATCGGCTGATACCGATAACATTAAAAATGAACATATATCGGCTGATACCGATAACATTAAAAATGGACTTATATCGCCAATAACATTAAAAATGGACATATATCAGCTGATACGATAACATTAAAAATTAACATATTGGCCGATAACGTTAAAAATGGACATATATCAGCTGTTACGATAACATTAAAAATGAACATATATCAGCTGATACGATAACATTAAAAATTAACATATATCAGCTGATACCGATAACGTTAAAAATGGACATATATCGGCCGACACGGTAACGTAAAACAAATTAACATATATCGGCCGATAGCGTTAAAAATGGACATACATCAGCTGATACAATAACATTAAAAATGAACATATATCAGCCGATAACATTAAAAATGAACATATATCGGCCAATACGATAACATTAAAATTAACATATATCGGCGATAACATTAAAAATAGACATATATCGGCCGATACCGATAACGTTAAAATGAACATATATCGGCCGACATGATAACGTTAAAAATTGAACATATATATATCGGCTGACACCGATAACGTTAAAAATGAACATATATCGGCTGACACAATAACGTAAAAAATGTAACATATATAGGCTGACACCGATAACGTTAAAAATGAACATATATATCGGCTGAGACTGATAACGTTAAGAATGAACATATATCGGCCGATAATGTTAAAAATGAACATATATCGGCTGACACGATAACATTAAAAATGGACATATATCGGCTGATACGATAACATTAAAAATGAACATATATCAGCCGATAACATTAAAAATGAACATATTGCGGCCGACACGATAACGTTAAGAATGAACATATATCGGCCGATACCGATAACATTAAAAATGAACATATATCAGCCGACATGATAATGTTAAAAAATTTAACATATATCGGCTGATACCGATAACGTTAAGAATGAACATATATCGGCCGACACGATAACGTTAAAAATTGAAAATATATCGGCTGACACGATAATGTTAAAAATGAATATATATCGGCTGACACGTTAACGTTAAAAATGAACATATATCGGCTGACACGATAACGTAATTTTTTTTACATATATCGTCCGACACGATAACGTTAAAAATGAACATATATCGGCTGATACCGATAACGTTAAAAATGGACATATATCGTCTGATACTGATAATGTTAAAAATGGACATATATCGGCCGATAACGTTAAAAATTGACATATACCGTCTAATACCAATAACGTTAAAAATGGACATATATCGGCCGACACCGATAATGTTAAAAATGAACATCTATCGGCTGGCACCGATAACATTAAAAATGAACATATATATTGGCCGACACGATAACGTTAAAAATTAAACATATATCGGCTGACACCAATAACGTTAAAAATGAACATATATCGGCTGATACCGATAACGTTAAGAATGAACATATATTGGGCGACACGATAACGTTAAAAATTGAACATATATCGGCTGACACCGATAACGTTAAAAATGAACATATATCGGCTCACATGATAACGTTAAACATTTTACATATATCGTCTGACACGATAACGTTAAAAATTAACATATATCGGCTGATACCGATAACGTTAAAAATGGACATATATCGGCCGATAACGTTAAAAATGGACATATACCCTCTGATACCGATAACATTAAAATGGACATATATCGGCTGATACCGATAACATTAAAAATGGACATATATCGGCCGATAACGTTAAAAATGGACATATACCCTCTGATACCGATAACATTAAAAATGGACATATATCGTCCGACACCGATAATGTTAAAAATGAACATATATTTACATATTTATAATAATAATAAATGTATTATTATTTTATAATATTATTATTTTAAGTAGGATGTTTAATTAATAGATTTGGTTAATTGTTAATACTTTGCAATACATTAACAAAAAGGAGGGTTATTATTTCATTAAAAACTTTTTACTTACTTAAATATATACCATTTTTAAAAAGTTGCCATGGAAACTTTTTTTCATTTTAATTTAGCAATACTGCAATAAAATTAAGACATAGAAAAAAACATAAAATTTACAAAACAATTACATACACTTTAACAAAAATGTAATAAAATCTAATTCAAACTATTAATACAAACTAATAGTATACAATGCAGCATTAATTATAATTAACTGTAACATTTACTTTTATTTCTATATCCAAAGTTGCGTCTGTTAGCATGAATAACTGCACATCAAGAATAATAAGCAGTTATATTTTTATTATTTAACATTAGCAAAGATATCACCCTTTGTCCGTTCATGTTAACAACCGTAGTGTAATGTGTTGCTTTGTAAGCATGTGTGAGCTGTGTGTGTGTGTGTCCTCAGGAGAAAGTGCACAGGCTGGATCTGAGAGGTCAAAGGTCACGGCGTGAAATGCAAACACAGTAATCAACCTGCAGTGAAACGCCTCTGTAAGCGGCCTCTAAGCGGTGAGCGTGGTGCACCTGTTCTGGGACAGATATAACCGAGCAGAAGAGCATAGGGGAACAAGTGCAACACATTACTGTCAGCGGCTTGATATTTATATACACCCAACACTCAGTGTGGAAAATATTCTGTAAATCTCAGCGGCTGCGCTGTGCAAATGTCTCCCTGCATCTGTTTGATAGGCTAAATATAGACCAGCTTTGGGTAAAATTAGTTCAGGAAATGTAATAGTGTGCCACTATAATAAAAAGATTTCCTTGTGTTTATGCCAAAAGAGTTTATATAGTCTTCTCATGACAGAAATATCAAATGATGCATGTTTGCATTTCACTGATACTTACAAATTACTATTCTGAGCTTTTTGTACAGGTTTCAACAAATCCGTCAGTGCTTTTTTATCATGACCTGAAATGATATTCACACAACGTCTCGGACACAGTCATTGGCGCTGACCATCTGATGCGTATAGCAAACTTTTCCTTCATATTGATAATTTATCCAATGCTTTTTTGCAATCGTTTGCGGAGTCTGTTGTGTCATATTTGAAATGTGTTTCTTCAAACAAAATATACACCTATCAGGCATAGCATTATGTGTTTGTCCCCAGCCCAGACCCATCGAGGCATGGACTCCACTAGACCCCTGAAGGTGTGCTGTGGTATCTGGCACCAAGATGCTAGCAGCAGATCCTTTAAGTCCTGTAAGTTGCGAGGTGGGGCCTCCATGGATCGGACTTGTTTGTTCAGCACATCCCACAGATGCTCAATTGGATTGAGATCTGGGGAATTTGGAGGCCAAGTCAACACCTCAAACTCGTTGTTGTGCTCCTCAAACCATTCCTGAAGCATTTGTGCTTTGTGTCAGGAGCATTATCCTGCTGGAAGAGCCACAGCCACCAGGGAATACCGTTTCCATGAAAGGCTGTACATGGTCTCAACAATGCTTAGGTAGGTGGTACGTGTCAAAGTAGCATCCACATGGATGGCAGGACCCAAGGTTTCCCAGCAGAACATTGCCCAAAGCATCACACTGCCTCCGCCGGCTTGCCTTCTTCCCATAGTGCAGTGGTTCTCAAACTTTATGGAAGTACCACCTCAAAAAATATTTGGCTCTCAAAGTACCACCCTAATCACCAACATTAAAATACAGCAGCGTAGTAGGCCTAACTATTCAGCTACAGCTCTGCACAGTTAAAAAAAGAGGCAGTGTATTCCCTTGTTGTCAGCCACAGTTTAAAACACTGTGCTTACATGCAGGTAAATAAAAAACTTAGATAATGATTAAATTAAAATGTGTTGTACCTAAAAGTTCAATAAAACTGTATTATACTTAAAAAAAAAAAATAAATAAAAAAAAAAAAAAAAAAACTTTAGTCAAATAAAGATTAAAATAAAATGTATAGTGTTTCCTCTGCATACCACTAGAGGGAGCCGGAGTGCCACACTTCGAGAACCACAGCCGTCATAGAACCTGCTTTCTGGAATACACCCCGGGTAGGTTACATACTTCAGACATTTTGTGTTATTATTACTTAGTTATGTTTAATACAGCATCTCTTCAGTTAAAACCAATAATGCATATTGTCCAATCACAAAATATGTGAAAGAAATTCAAATCTTGAGCAAAAAAATCCTGAATGAGGTTGTCATAATTCATGCATGGAAGGGTTCATTAACTTAATATGTAGTATAATATGTAGGGTTTTAAAATGACTAGTGAGAAAGCTTGACTGAGAATAGCTCAGTAATCCACAGTGAAACCAGGAGCAGGATCTGAACCGGTTTGAGTCTGTAAGCACCAGCACAGCCTCCCCGTGTGGCTTCAGAAACAATGGCTGAAGACGTAGAGAATTCTATATAATGTTTTTATTTAACACGCATTTATTCATTCCATATCTTTAATGTATACATACGGTCAGTTGTGTATTTTGAGACTTTATGCAATTGTTATTATATACACTCCAAAAAATGCTGGGTTAAAAACAACCTAAGTTGGGTTGAAAATGGACAAACTCTGCAGTTGGGTTAAATGCTTGCTTAAAACAACCCAATTGCTTTTTTAGACCCAGCCTTTTTTAGAGTGTATACACTGCCGTTCAAAAGTTTGGGATGTGTAATATTTTTATTGCTTTTAAAAGAAGTCTCTAATGCTTATTTAATTAAAAATACAGTAATAACGGTTAAAGCAGTGTAATACTCCTCCAGTGTAGATCAGCTGTTCTCTGTGTGAATATACAGTAAAGTGTGATTTATTCCTGTGATCAAAGCTGAGTTTATCATCATTACTCCAGTCTTCAGTGTCACATGATCCTTCACTAATCACTCTCAGATGAGGATCTGATGATCAACACACATTTATGATTATTATCAATAGCTGTGTAAAACAAATTCAAGATTCTTTGATGAATAGAAAATTCAAAAGAACAGTATTTGTCTGAAATAGAAAGCTTTTGTAACATTATACATTTTTACTGTCACTTTTGACCAATTTAACGTATTCTTGATGAATAAAAATATTAATTTAGTTAATTCCTGAAGGATCATGTGACACTGAAGACTGGAGGAATGATGATAAACTCAGGAATAAATCACACTTTACTGTATATTCACACAGAGAACAGCTGATCTACATTATAATAATATTTCACAATTTGAACAGTTTTTACTGTATTTTTAATTAAATAAATGCAGCTTTGGTGAGCAGAAGAGACTTCTTTTAAAAGCATTAAAAATCGTACAGCTCCCAAGCTTTCGGCAGTGTTATCAGCGTTTCCACTGACCACCTTGGACGTTTCCCTGCTTTTCTCAGTGACCTAGCATGTCATTAATGCCAGGTAAAATCAGTAATCACAAGTACAGTTTGTTTCCATGATCAGACAGGAATAATAATCCACTCACAACAAAAGAGTAACAAAATGAAAACACGTCCTTCCTTGAGTGAGGACGATGCATTGCAAATTTCCTCCTTGCAATTGGTTTCCCTCTTATAAAAATCACAGATGCACACATCTTCAATGACGCTTCACTGTAAAAAAAAAAAATCCCAGTAGAATTTACAGTAAAAAAACGGCAGCTGTGGTCGCCAGAACTTTACCGTAAAAAATACGGTAGCAACATTTTAGGTTTTACGGGACAGCACTTAGCTTACTGTCTATTTTACATTTCAAAACGGTATCATTTAAAGGTTTATATTGTAATAATTACGTGTACACTGAAACAATTTATGGTAAATTTACAGTAAAAAAACCCCAAACATTTAATTAACTGAAATAATGTTAAATTACCAACCAATCGAAATACCAAGATTTGTTATGGGACTTTGATATATACAACCACCAATCACAGTGGAGATGAGAGTCACATGATGAATCAAAGCTTTGCTAGCTAAACACTATCATGGTAACACACATGACATTTAAAAAATGCAATTTAACAACATTAGATGTAACATAAAACCCTAATGTACATAACTGATTAGAAAAAACTAAGAAGAAACAGTTATTTCAGCGATGTGAAGTGTGACGCAGGGAATTCTGTCACTGTCACTATCCTCACTGACCCGTTTGTCTGAACATCTGGAGGACCAATGAGAAACACATGGCTCGGGGTTCATTCCCTTAATTACCAGATCTGAATAGAGTCCCGACAGTCTTCTTTTCTTTGGAGAATGGGGGAACCCCCGGCCCGAACAGCCAAGAATCTTCTATACAATTGCTGGTTGCCGGGGCAATGCCTGGCTTTGGAGGACGGTCTGGGAATCCAGGGAGACTCTAGGCTCTTAGGAAGCACGTCGGCTCACCCAAACCTGACCAGCACCTGCCGAAAGCCTGCCAGACGTCCACAACCGCAGGTGGGGAGCGGCTCTGCGGTACTGTAAATCACTGCCGCTGACGTCTTTACTGGCATTCCCGCAGGACTCGGTGGCCACACATTGTTTATAGAGCAGCGTTTGAGTCTGTGTATGCGTGAGCTTCAAGAGCAGGTGCTGTAATGTTCGGCAGCTCATTAAAGACACTGAGCGCAGGCCCTTAAGTGTCTCCATCAGCCTTTCTGTTGGAAGGTTTAAGGGCCGACCTGCCTTGACCCCGTGTGCTCCAGCAAGAGCGGGACACATCTGCACAATATGAATGTTCACAGGAGTTTTCTTCTAACTAAGGCCGAGTCTTTGTGCTCAAACATCTCCTTCATGCCCAAGATGACCCATTTGTGTCTTAAATGTGCAAATGGCCATTTTGAGTTTTAAAGACAACACATGCTATGTAAGAAACAGCCATGACAACAACTTAAAATTCACTATTCAGTTCGTTCTTTATTTTATTTATGATATGAAACCAGTCATAATCTCACGGGTTTATCTGTGGCCATAGCCAACGATACACTGTGTGGGTCAAAATTATCCATTTTTCTTTTATGCCAAAAATCATTAGGACATTAAGATCATGTTCCATGAAGATATTTAGTGAATGTCCTACTGTAAATATATCATACATGTATTATTAGTAGTGATATGCATTGCTAAGGACTTCATCTGGACAACTTTAAAGCAGATTTGCTCAATATTTAGATGTTTTTGCACCCTCAGATTCCAGATTTTCAAATATTGTCCTATCCTAACAAACCACACATCCATGGAAAGATTATTTATTCCCTTATGATTTATGGTTTTGTGGTCCTCGGTCACATATTTGACATTTACAGGTGAACCAATCCTCGTGAAAAAGAACACTTTATCATATTTTTATTACAAAAAGAATGTGCTTTAAAAGACCATAGTTAAGTGTGAACTGAATGTAATGTTAATGACACTTAATTCCATGTTATTTACAAATAAATTCAAATGTATTATAGTTTAAATTTATATTAAATGCACTTATGACTGCTTTACGTAATTTACATAATTTATTGGTACTTTTTGGTGATTTCATGACTTGACAATATAACTGACATTGCATGCTCCGTTTCTTTTGCTCTTAAAGGGATAGTTCACCCAAAAATGTAAATTTTTCCACGATTTACTCCCCCCTTAAATTGCTCCAAAACTGTATGAAGTTTTTTCTCTCTCTCCATAATATGGAAGTCAATGGGGTCTATCAACGTTTTGGTAAATTTAAATTTTTAGGTGAACTCTCCCTTTAAGACCTTCCCAGACAGCACCATAGTGTCGGCCCACATCTGGTGTGCGTTGAATCCAGATGTACCGGATGTGGCCCAGATCTGGCCCGACACTATGGTGCTGTCTGGGTTATGTAGCCCCGCCTCTATAGATCTTGTGTCGCCCGCCTCTTTTCAGTTCTGTCTTCTGGTTTGTATTTCCACAGCCTGAAGGTAAAATCTTAAGGATTTATGAATGAACAGCTCATTTTAAAATCTTCTCAGTCTGTTGACATTTGTTATGACATCTGCTTCAAACATTGCAATGCATTAACTCGTTAACTCTCCGATAAGTAAATCCACTTCACCAGCTAAAATACTCTTTGACAGCGACGCCACAGAAATATACAGAGCAACCGCAAAAACAGAAGATCAAAGACAGAATTCTAAAGATTGCAGTTGAAGAGTGTGCGCTATGAGCACCATATAACATCTGACAGGACAGGAAAGACTTTTTATTTTATTTTTATTTAAAGGGATAGTTCACTCAAAAATGAAAATGACTCCATGATTTACTCACCCTCAGCTCATCCTAGGTGTGTATGACATTCTTCTGTCAGACGAACACAATCAGAGTTATATTAACACATCTCCTGGCCCCATCATAAAAGTGCATCCATCCATCATAAAAGTGCATCCATTCATCATAAAAGTGCATCCATCCATCATAAAAGTGCATCTATCCATCATAAGTGCATCCATCCATTATAAAAGTGCATCTATCCTCATAAAAGTGCATCCGTCATCATAAAAGTGCATCCATACATCATAAAAGTGCAGCCATCTATCCATCCATCCATCATAAAAGTGCATCTATCCATCGTAAAAGTCCATCCATCCATCATAAAAGTGCATCTATCCATCATAAAAGTGCATCCGTCCATCATAATAGATCATAGATGCACTTTTATAATGGATGGATGCTATATCACTGCCATTATAAAGCTTGGAAGAGTCAGGACATTTATTAATATAACTGATTGTGTTCGTCTGAAAGAAGAATGTCATACACACCTAGGATGGGATCATTTTAATTTTTGGGTGAACTATCCCTTTAAGACTTTTGATTCAAAACAAATCAAAACCACGCTTTGACATTCAATCACTAGTGATTACGTTTTGAATCAGTATCACTAATGCTTCAATATTTTAGTGAATGTAAGTGTACGAAGCAAACTTTGTACAAAGCTGAAATAACCTCAACATTAGCAACAACAGAGAAATAAGAGCGCTTGGTTTATCTGTCAGTCAGATACACGTAAAAGTATAGTTTGTTACTATGGCAACAGTGGGCACTAGTCTGAAATCCAATTGTGGTCCCGTGTGAGACAGATATTACTTTATAAAACTCTGACACAGGCTGTCAATTAGCATTGCATTAAAGATAGCCTATACATAATTCTTATGAAAATACCCAATATGGTTTGAAAAACACAGATATATTACCGCAGTCGTGTGTTTATGGTCTTAATGTTTCATCAGAAATGTCCCTATCTGCATGTTATTCAGCTGTAGCCATATCTGATGTCCATATAAGGGATTTCCTGGAATACGTTTAATACTTCTATTAAAATATTATTTGATCCATGAGTATCCATGAGTGTCTTTCAAAATAAACGTCTTACGTCAGACAAACATGTAGAATTGTGTTTTGTTGTTGTTACTTTGACTACACACTAGTTGTGAAAGAGCACAATCTCACATTTATGGCGTTGAAGTGTCAGGAGAAAGTGCTTGATGTGCAGCACCAACACAAGAGAGATGCAGTGCTTGAGAGCGGTGCCACAGCTTGACCTCTGAGGTTAAAGGGCACGGAGTGAAACGCACATGCAGTGATCAACCTGTGGAGGAAAACAAGCCTGGATTGCGGGTGGAAAATAGGGTGGAGCTGCTGACTGGAACCGGCCTTTAAATGTGAGCGTGCTGCACCTGTTCTTATTTTCCACAACAAGTGGACAGATATAACTGAGCAGAAGAGCACAGGGAAACAAGTGCAACACACTACTGTCACATTACTTGATATTTATATACACCCAACACTCAGTGTGGAAAATATTCTGTAAATCTCAGCGGCTGCTCCGAGAGCGCCTGTAAAAATATCTCCCTCGAGCTGGATAGCATCCGCTTAATAGGCTAAATATAGGCCAACTCTGTCTTAAAGGTGGCTAAAAGTAGCAGATGGAATTGTAATAGTGTGCCACTTGCAGTTGCATGCTTACTATAAACAGAATTTGGTATTTTTACAACTCAAAAGTGTTCATTGACATCCCAGAAAGGTTTTATCTCTTGCAGCCCATGCTAAGCCCTGTGATCATGCCTCACAGATTCGCTCGGAGAGCTTTGGCTTGCATGGAAAACAACCAAACTTATCTACAAGATGGATGGAAAGAGATTGCAAAGCATCTCTTTTATTCATCGTCAACAATTGTCTCACATTATTTTACAGGTAGTTTCTATTCAGCATATGAATTCAATGATGTGTCGGTCAGTTTTGTACCATTTTTTAATTTATATAAAAATGCAATTCATAAATAAGCACACACGCACGACTAAGATACTATCAAATATTTCATCAAGCATGCAGGAGATCGCTGGAACAGCTAACCACAACATAAAGTAAGTAAGAACTGACAAAACCACCTGAAATCCAGGGGTAGAACACAGGAAACCAAAACTAAACAGAGCAGGGAAACAGGAACTAAAGGACACGGAATTACAAAATAAAAGACAACATGACAGAGCAGAACCGTAACAACAAATGTTGTCTCTTCTATGACAAGCATGCTTTTAATACATTTATTAAATAAAAGCATAAATTCATACATTTTTATAGCATACTGTACAGTCAAAAATGTCAACTGAACTGATACTACCAGGAAGGAAAAGCCTCATGAACTATTTAATTCCTTACCAATCAAAAGTTGGGAATAACAAATTATTTAAAAAACAATAAAAAACATATATATATATTGTGACGTGTCCCGAGCACTCATCAGCGTCGCCCTGGAAACCGAGCAGCCACACCTGTGGCTCATCACGACGGTGGCTTGATAAGCGGCACACACAGACGGAAAGGTGAGAGATGACTCCAGAAGCCTCGGCTAAACCCTTTCCGTTCAGTTTTTGCAGAGAGCAGCGTGTGACCACCAGCCCCGCCACTAAGCGAGATCACGGACCCACACCGCACCGCGCACAGAGCACCAGGAAAGAAGAGATAGCACCGACCACCCACGCCACATTTCACCTGTTTTACCTCAACGCACCTTAATAAAAGTCCACCCTTCGGGGAACTTACCTGCATCCTCGTGTCGTGTGCTTCTTCACCCCGTCACTATATATATATACACTCACCTAAAGGATTATTAGGAACACCTGTTCAATTTCTCATTAATGCAATTATCTAATCAACCAATCACATGGCAGTTGCTTCAATGCATTTAGGGGTGTGGTCCTGGTCAAGACAATCTCCTGAACTCCAAACTGAATGTCAGAATGGGAAAGAAAGGTGATTTAAGCAATTTTGAGCGTGGTATGGTTGTTGGTGCCAGACGGGCCGGTCTGAGTATTTCACAATCTGCTCAGTTACTGGGATTTTCACGCACAACCATTTCTAGGGTTTACAAAGAATGGTGTGAAAAGGGAAAAACATCCAGTATGCGGCAGTCCTGTGGCGAAAATGCCTAGTTGATGCTAGAGGTCAGAGGAGAATGGGCCGACTGATTCAAGCTGATAGAAGAGCAACTTTGACTGAAATAACCACTCATTACAACCGAGGTATGCAGCAAAGCATTTGTGAAGCCACAACACGCACAACCTTGAGGCGGATGGGCTACAACAGCAGAAGACGCCACCGGGTACCACTCATCTCCACTACAAATAGGAAAAAGAGGCTACAATTTGCACAAGCTCACCAAAATTGGACAGTTGAAGACTGGAAAAATGTTGCCTGGTCTGATGAGTCTCGATTTCTGTTGAGACATTCAGATGGTAGAGTCAGAATTTGGCATAAACAGAATGAGAACATGGATCCATCATGCCTTGTTACCACTGTGCAGGCTGGTGGTGGTGTAATGGTGTGGGGGATGTTTTCTTGGCACACTTTAGGTCCCTTAGTGCCAATTGGGCATCGTTTAAATGCCACGGCCTACCTGAGTATTGTTTCTGACCATGTCCATCCCTTTATGACCACCATGACCCATTCTCTGATGGCTACTTCCAGCAGGATAATGCACCATGTCACAAAGCTCGAATCATTTCAAATCGGTTTCTTGAACATGACAATGAGTTCACTGTACTAAAATGGCCCCCACAGTCACCAGATCTCAACCCAATAGAGCATCTTTGGGATGTGGTGGAATGGGAGCTTCGTGTCCTGGATGTGCATCCCACAAATCTCCATCAACTGCAAGATGCTATCCTATCAATATGAGCCAACATTTCTAAAGAATGCTTTCAGCACCTTGTTGAATCAATGCCACGTAGAATTAAGGCAGTTCTGAAGGCGAAAGAGGGTCAAACACAGTATTAGTATGGTGTTCCTAATAATCCTTTAGGTGAGTGTATATACACACACACACACATATATACTGTGTGTATAAAAAAAAATATATATATATATATATATATATATAAATAATAAAAATTAACTATTTACTTCACCAGTCAAAAGTAACATATATATACACACTCTAAAAAATGCTGGGTTAAAAATGGGCAAACCCAGCAATTGGGTTGTTTTAACCCAGCATTTTTTAGAGTATCGATCAGGCATAACATATATATATATATAATTTTTTAAATAAGTCTCTTATGCTTACCAAGGCTCCATAAATAAATGCAAGAGACTTCTACAAAAAAATATAATGAATGATAAAATCAGCTGAAACCAAATCAGCAGCACAAATGGTTTCAATATTGATAATAATCATAAATGTTTCTTGAGCAGCAATTCAGCATATTAGAAGTATTTCTGAAGGATCATGTGACACTATAACGTCACACCGAGACAAACTCCCAAACATTTTCAGAGCTTGGGTTCAATAAAAGACTAACAAGGAAGTTTTGAGTTCTGAAACGCACAGGATATTTTTATCGCTCAATGACCTCTTACATTTGATTTCTCAACTCATGACCGCTTTAAAGTAAACCTTCACCCCTGGATCTCCAACTCAGCCCAAACGCTGTGATTGACAGAAGGAGGAGCGTGAAGATATGGAGACCCGGGTGGAAACGGAGAGCGCTGACTCATTACGGCCGTTGGAAACTCTCTGGATTCCAGAGGCGAGCGGGAGCAGAGGCCGTCCTGCTTGGCCTATTCTTCAGCTGGTCAGAAATAGTGCCTCCAGATCTATTTTGGCCCGTCTGAAGCAGTGTAGGGCCGGGCCCATGCCTCCCTCGCCCCAACTACAGCATATTTTTAGACTTTTGTGGAGTCACAGCGGTTATAGTTAGGAGCAAAGGCGTCAGCTGACGGGAACGTCATGGAGCATAGTGACAGCGGGTCAAGATCACGTCTGCCGCTGAGGCCTTTGGTTCATCTCAGCCACAGATTCACATACAGCCTCGCGTTTGCAGACAGTAGGATTGGTGGACTGCGGCTGAAGAATGAGATGGATGTAAATTTAGTGTTGGAGGTGAAGGTTTGGTCCTGCCGGCTCCAGTCAGGATAAACGAACAGATTCCAGTCTGTGTGTGCTGTGTCATGACTGTGGTAGAGACGTGCAGACGGAGCCTCTGCCCGAGATGCTTCAATCCATCATAGTTTTCACGTTTGACCCAATGCGGTTCGGCTCTATTGTGGTTCCATCCAAACACTTAATCTCTTTCAGATGGGAGAAAACAGACCTAGAAGTCTGAAATTACCCCCTATACCCATAAATAGAGCACACAGCCTTTAGTGGTGTCTGAAACCACAGTGCACACTATCGAGTGCACTCATTCAATCCCACAATGTGCCGCAATAACAAGTGTACAACCGAAGTACGCTCAACAGCTAGAGAATACCCATAATGCACCGTGAGAGTCGCGCGCTGAATGAATTCCCGCGTCTGACCAGAAGATGGAGTCTGTAGCTGAATCATCCATCCGTCCATTTTCCAAACCGCTGGTCCAATGTGGGTCCAGTGTAATATCATACAGGCATACAGTCCTTTTGAATTGATTATTAATTAAGGTTTACACATGCTAGATCAAGATAAATCCTTCCATTACTACTGGAGCTGCCAGTTTGATAAATTATGCGAACTATGCAAAAGGCCCTATCAAATCCGTTTTATTTTTTCCCCAAATTCCGTTTTCCATAAAAAAATGTTGGACTTCATTTTAAATTAAATTTTAGTAATCAAAAAGCATGTCCAATTAATTTAAATCATACAATTTAACATCAATTTATTAAAAGTTTAACAAAAATTTACGTTTCTAGATTGCAATGGTTTAAGTTTTAATAATCAAAAAGTCTAATTATTTGAATGAATAAAACATCAATTTATCATTATGATTATTTAAATCATTCGTTTTCCTTCAGAAATTCTGTTGTGTATTAATTTTTCTGGCAATCAAATGATTGCATAAATCATTAATTTAATTTATCTTTCAATCATATGAAATTAAATGTTTTGTCAAACAAAGTGCTGAAAATTGTGATTATTCCTTAAAAAAATAACGTTTTAATTTATTATTATTAATAGTATTACATTTACATTTAGTCATTTAGCAGATGCTTTTATCCAAAGCGACTTACAAATGAGAGCAATAGAAGTAACTAAAAACAGTCAAGGGCAACAATACGCAAGTGCTGTAACAAGTCTCAGTTAATCTAGCACAGAACAAGAACATTTTTTTTTTTAAATAGACAAACAGAAAATGAAAAGAGTGATAAGTGCTATTCTTTATTGGTCAGGTGCTGCTGGAAAAGATGTGTCTTAAGATATTTTTTGAAAATGGCTGCTGACTCAACTGCTCGAATTGAGACAGGCAGGTCATTCCACCAGATGGGAACGGTCCAGGAAAAGGTCCTTGTGAGGGATTTCATGCCTCTTTGGGATGACGCCACAAGGAAAGAGTGAACAAGCGAGTTTAGGTATGTTGGTGCAGAGCTAGTGGTTGCTTTGTAGGCGAGCACCAGTGCCTTGAATTTGATTTGAGTGGCTATTGGCAGCCAGTGCAGACTGATGAAGAGAGGCCTGACGTGCGCTCGGCTCATTAAAGACCACTCTCGCTGCTGCATTCTGGATCAGTTGCAAGGGTTTGATAGTGCATGCTGGAAGGCCCGCTAGAAGAGCATTACAGTAGTCCAGTCTGGAGAGAACAAGAGCTTGTACCAGAAGTTGTGTGGCCTGCTCTGATAGGTAGGGTCTAATCTTCCTAATGTTGTATAAGGCAAATCTGCAGGACCGAGTTGTTGCAGTGATGTGGTCAGTGAATTTTAGCTGATCATCAATCACAACTCCATGGTTCCTGGCTGTCCTGGACGGAGTTATGGATGATGAACCGAGCCGAATGGAGAGCGTATGGTGACGTGCTGGGTTGGCTGAGACCACAAGCAGTTCTGTCTTTGCCAGATTGAGTTGAAGGTGTTATATGAGCACCAACTGTGGGATCATCTGGTTGAAATGAGAAGTAGAGTTGAGTGTCATCAGCATAGCAGTGATAGGAAAAGCCATGTTTCTGGATGACAGATCCCAGTGATGACATGTAGATGGAGAAGAGAAGTGGTCCAAGCACTGAGTCCTAGGGAACTCCAGTAGCTAGATGATGTGACTTAGACACTTCACCTCTCCATGACACCCTGAAGGACCTACCTGAGAGATAAGACTTGATCCACTGGAGAACAGTTCCTGAGATTCCCATCTTCACGAGAGTTGACAGGAGGATCTGGTGGTTAACTGTGTCAAAAGCTGCAGACAAATCCAGTAGGATGAGTACTGTGGATTTGGAAGCTGCCCTTGCCTGTCTCAGTGCTTCAGTAACCGAGAGCAGGGGAGTCTCAGTCGAGTGGCCACTTTTGAAGCCGGATTGGTTGTTGTCCAGGAAGTTGTTCTGTTCAAGAAACATAGAGAGTTGGTTGAACACAACTCGCTCGAGTGTTTTTGCAATAAAAGCAAGAAGGGATACCGGTCTGTAGTTTTCTATAAGTGCTGGATTCAGAGAGGGTTTCTTAAGCAGTGGGGTTACCCGAACCTGCTTAAATGCTGTGGGAAAGATCCCGGTGTGAAGAGAGGTATTGACGATGTGAGTGAGTGCAGGAGTAATTGAAGAAGAAATGGCCTGAAGCAGGTGAGTGGCGATAGGATCAAGCGGACAGGTAGTGGGGTGATTGGAAAGGATGAGTTGGGAGATTTCTGCTTCAGAGAGCATAGAGAAGGAGGGGAGCATGTGTGTGTTGGTTGTTGAGATGTGTGTGTCAGTTTGTGGTGTGGAGAATTGGCTGCTGATGGATGAGGTTTTGTTTGTGAAGAATGATGCAAAGTCATCAGCTGTAAAAGTTGATGACGGAGTGGGGGGAGGAGGACAAAGAAAAGAGGAGAATGTTTTGAAAAGTGTGCGAGAGTCAGAGCAGTTGTTTATACTGAGATGTGGCTAAATTCTACTGTACAATAGTAATATATTTCTGTCATAATTTCTTCAAGTTAAACCAAACTTCTGTTTTGATGTGTTGCCGTGAAGAGCTTTTTTTGGTTTAATATTCACAAACACTAGTATATATCACGATTTGATTTAAGTGTGCTGACCTGCTTTTTATTTATTCATCAAAACTTTACAAATTTTGCGAAATTCTGCATTATAATTTCGGTTTTTATGACTGGATTGCGTGATTCCATATAGGGCCCTCCATACGGCGCACAGCCCAAGGTCCATGGTGCCATTACGGCCCACAGATGACCTCCATCCACCTGCCAATAAACAGATATATATACAAGGATTTTTTCCATGCACAATTACAAATGTAGTTGTAGGTTTTATTTAGCCTCGAAGAATGTTCCTCTCCTCGGCTGCCCTCAATATAGACATATTAATTAATACTGAGTGCAGATTGTACATAATGGCATGTGAGTCAGAGGTTCAACAATCACACACTTGGTTGAGCCTGTTGGGTTATTTTCTTCCATGGTTATGTCATCCACTTTGCGTTATCCCGCATGAGAGGAGGGCTTATAAACGGAGAGGATATAGATTCCTAACTGTCAGTGTTTTTTGGCTGATGGTTTTTGGCCGTAGTGCTATTAGTGAGTCCTTTGGCGGGAGAAAAAATAAGTGAAATATGGTCAAATGTGTTAAATATGAAACTTTTAAAAAGCACTTTCGTTTAGCTGTATAAGCTGTATAACTGTTGAGTTGTCATTCTTTCCTGCACTTTTTCTCACTCACACACACTGAATTGCTGTTACCCTTGCCAATATATATATATGTCACATATGCATAGACCCCGCCCACGACTGCTGATGGCCTCTGGCCTATTAGCATAGACCCCGCCCACGACTGCTGATGGTCTCTGCCCTATTAGCATAGACCCCGCCCACGACTGCTGATGGCCTCTGCC